>JAJEKB010019383.1:0-18631 GCA_022393335.1 Macrotrachela quadricornifera
TAAAATCAGGTGCATTACCTCCAGAATATAGATGATACTTTCATCCAAAACTGTCACAATAGAGCCTATATAGCTGAATATCAAAATAAAGCAAAAGTTCGACCGATGAAGCTGAAACTTATAGGAGTGACTACTAACTCCGACCACTACAACTGTTGAGAGTTTCACGTGAAACTACCTTTGTTTTCTATAGGGGCCAAACTCAACGCAAAACGTTCCCCGTCCTTTAAATCTTGACGAGAGTATTTAGTTAAAATAATAAATCAAACTTGTTTTTTGTTTTGTAAAATAATTTTATTTGAATAACAATAAATTTATAACACAATTTTTTCCAATAAGCGACGCGTTTCGAATTTTCTTCAGGCTATATGACTGTCTAACGTATGTGTCTACCCTTATACAGTTCTACTCTCGTCTAATTGTTTACTGTCGTCTATTCCTCTCTACTCTTATCGGACTGATCATAATCTCTATACTAATTCTATTGGGGTCAACTCATCTCAACTCGAAGGGAAAGAGGCTATCTAACTTAATACAAAAAATTCCTTTGAAATAACAGATACAAAAAACTATGAAAAATTACAAAAATAAAAAGTAGTTGGTTTGTCGTCGATCTAAAATATAAAATGAGAAAAAACGAGTATCTGTTATTTTAAAAATTATTCTTCTAAATTCTCTATAATATTTTTAATTAAATTTTTTGATGGTTTTTTATGTACTAATATCTTTTTTAAATTATCGGTAAGACGGTGCGCGAAAATCACCGGTATATCGCTCAATGGGGTTTCCTCAAAAATTTTCGTTCCAAATTTGAAGAAATTTAGCTCCAAAACGTGCTAAACTTGGGGTATAAGTGAAATGTAATAAAATGTCCTTATTAAAATTTATCCTTCGTTTTTCTTTTCTATTCCCATTTGGATCTAAGACTTTCTCTCTGAAAATTTGATGTTGTTCACTTAAAAGTAATTTTTGATTTTTAGTTCCCGTTAAAACTTCGAAAAAACGATTAAAATGTTTATTAATAAAAAACGGCGGATACTTGTTTAATAAAAGAGTTATTCTAATTTTTTCTATTTCTTCTTTGAAGTCATGAGTATGAGAACAAATCCTACTTAGGTCGTACAAAAAGTTACCAGATTACTATTGGCAATTTTATAAACCAATTAATATCGAACAGTGTTGTGCATGGATAAATAGTGGAATGTCTTATCTATAATAGTATATATGGGCAAAATCACGCAAAAGTGGACACTGGGTGCTCTCATTTGGCTTTAATTCTTAAAGCGAGCTACCGCTCTGAGTAATTATTTTTAGCACACGCATATGTGAAAATGTTTGCTCTTTCTAGTGACTACTAATTAAAGCTAATTAATTAATTAGTTAATTAGTTAATTAAGCAGTAATTAGCGAATATCTCGCTGACCATATGAAAAAAAAATCCAAAACTTTCAGGATAAACTATACAACACAAGCCGCATATATGGTAAAATTTTCAGCCAGATCGGATTCCAAAAATTTTCCTATCAAAATTTGGCTCTATATAGGTCCCATGAGGATTTAAAAGAGAAATTTATATGTCATCATAATCTAGTGAGTCTGAAGAAGGATTTGTATACTTTGAAATTGATTTGAAACTTTTCATTCGACTACTGGAGTATTTTTTCAGGTGCACAGTCGTACTCTGTCACGTCGCTAACAAAATTGTCACGTCGCTAACGAAGAATATATATTTTTTTTTGGAAAATCTAAGCCTGCTTGAGAAAAATTTTGAGTAGAGATTTTGTAGTTCTAGGAGTGGTCTACAGAATGCACCAATTAGTTTTGAAAAAATATTGTTTTGATTTCGAGTTTTTCTAAGCAGAAAGGGAAAAAGTGAAAATCGATGTCCTTTTTTAAGTCACGTCGCTAACGCTACTTTTTCGGTTATAACTCCTCTGAGCAAAAGTATTTCTGACTAATTTTTTCAGGGTATCTAGACTAACTTAACATACGTACAATATATAAAAACTAGCCCTAGTAAACTTCATTAGTCCGAGATATACGTCTTGCAATTTTACGAGTCACGTCGCTAACAAAATGATTTTGCCCATATAGTAAATCTCTTTAAGACTTAGTTACAGTATTTTTTCGATAATCTTTAATTCGAACTTAAAAAAAAATTTCAAAAATGGATAATGAATACAATCGATATTATATTAAAATTCGAACTATTTTGGGGTTAAATCCAAAGACAATTCACGAAGAACTTGCAATAGCTTTGGGACCCAAGGCTCCATCATATCCAAAAGTTGCAGAGTGGGCAAAGCGTTTTCGTGAAAGAAGAGAAGATGTCAATGATGATCCTCGATCTGGTCGTTCAGTTTCCGTGCTTACAGATGAAAATATTGAATTAGTACGACAGGTTATCAACAATAATCCACACTCAACTTATGATGAAATTATAGCTGAGACATCTCTCTCTCGTGGTACAATAGAACAAATTATCCACAATTATCTCAAGATGAGAAAAGTTACATCTCGTTGGATACCCCATCAACTGAATGATGAACAAAAGCAAGAACGAGTCCGACTTTGTCGTGAAAATTTAGCAATATTTCGTAATGGTTCCTGGCGATTATGTGATATTATTACAGGTGATGAGACGTGGATTTACCATAGGCAGATTCATCACAAGTCAACAAACAAAACCTGGATTGGCGAAGGTGAATCACCACGTACTATCGTTCGTCGAAGCAAATTTGAACCAAAAAATTTATTTTCTATATTCTTTAAATCAAATGGTCCTGTTCTTATCCATGCTGTTAATAATGACGAGACTATAGATCACGACTTTTATATAGAAAATTGTCTCAAGCCTGTTGTCAAAGAAATACGGGAACAAAGAAAGTCAAATGGTACTAAAGGTATAAAATTGCTTCACGACAATGCTTCACCCCATCGTCATTCAGATGTTATTAATTATTTAACAGAAGAAGGTGTCAATATAATGTCACATCCACCATATTCACCTGACCTTGCACCGTGTGATTATTGGCTAAATGATTACATCAAACAGAATTTAGCTGATCAACCAGATGAAAAATCATTGGCTCGTGCGGTTTCCAAGCTAATAAAAAATATTCCAAAAGAAGAATTTAAAAAAACTTTTGACAAACTATTGGAGAGGATGGAACTTTGTATAAATAATCGTGGTGACTACTTTGAACATTTAATAAAATAAAACTCGAACTTTCTCTTTGTCTTTATGTTTTTGTTTAATAATCTGGGAACTTTTTGTGCGACCTAAGTATTCACAATAATATAAAAAACATCTTTTTCTGGAATATATGATTATTTTCAAGAGAATCTTTATTTTTCTCAAAACATGTACAAATATAGAGAAAATTCTTGAAAAATAGAATATAACAAAACTGATTCAAAATATATAGAACGACGACATAGCCTAGAATTCACAGATAGATCAATGAAATATTATTTTCACATTGTAAAATTCTATATAATCTCAAATCAATAATAAAATATCAATTTGAAAATAAATTGATAACACAGATTCATTTGATTTTTATTTAATTTCATAAAAAATTTTAATGGAAGGTTTGACTTTATCATTTCAAAATCGGATGAATCTTTAAAAGACTTTATAATACTTAAATTTGAACTTAAGAACAAAAATCTTATTTTTTTACACACTTATTTAATATTACTTTTATTTATACACCAATTGTATTTATTTTAATTAAATTTTATTCTTATTTTTCAATGACGTATTTTATAAACACTAAAGTAATAAATCTATTATTAATTCGTTCTTCTTTAGGTATTGCCCAATTTTATATTTATTATCACAAATAGATATTCATTTGTTTTTTAATTAGTTATATAAATAACTGTATAACTTCACTATAATGAATTTTTTTTCATTATTCTTATAGACTTATCCATCGTTTCCTTTCATAAACGTGCAGAATTTTCTTTCATTGATGTTTTCTTCCTTTCTATCTATTGACGTTCGAATTAGGCACAAATAAAATTGTTCTTAGACGATTATATATTCTGTTGCGAATTTTCTTGTATACTTCCTTGTCATTATATGTGAGGATAATATATGACACTGATAACAGTTTCCACTAAAAAAGAAAAGAGATAACATATATCTTTTCTTCTAGAAATATTAAGAGAAGGAAGTATAGCATACTATTTTTCTCAATAAACATAAATATGTGGTTTCTTTCATGTATAGTAAGTATTTAGTCATTTGTTAAGAATGTAGATTTAAAATATGATTGTATAAATTAGTTGTTCTTGTTTATTATAATATGGTTAAATTGCATCAACACTTCTACTATTACTATTCAACCGAAAATAAATCAACCAATAGATGGAAAAAGTGCTGCTGAAGATGTAAAACTACAACGTCGTCGAAAATGTGATGACAATCAACTACTAAGTAAAGATAAAATCGAAGAGTGTATTAAAAATACAGATGTTATTCGGCTTAATGTTGGTGGTGAAATAATGATGACAACTCGTAAAACACTTACTCGTTTTCCAAACTCAATTCTTGCAATAATGTTCAATGGTGATTGGGAACAGAAATTACCAATGGATAAAAAAGGAAATATTTTTCTTGATTTTAATCCAATTCTTTTTCGTCATCTTCTTGACCAATTACAAATATTAGATGAAAGTAATATAATTAACTTATATCTTCCTGCTGAACCGGCACTTATTAAACCATCTAAAAAGATGCTTAAAAAATTAAAATTTACTCAGTTCTCATCATTAGAAAATCATATTATGACTTTAAATGTTGGTGGTCAAATTATTACAAATCAACGTAAAACATTTAATCAAGTGTCTAATTCTACTTTGGACAAAGTTGTTTCATCTTCTAAAACGACAAAATTTGATAATATTTTTCTTGATTATGATCTAAAATTATTTCAAAATTTTGTCAAACAAATAAGAGGAAAATCATTTAAAAACATCTGTGATGCAAATAAATCATCGCATCAAGAAAATATTTTTTTCAAAAAATTGTTCTCTAATTCGAATACCTGTCGTAAGTAAACTATATTTCATATTGCTAGAATTAGGTATGCTTTTACATAGCTAAAGAATTTTGTTATAAGATTTCGTAACTACGTACATAATTGATACTATTGTATAGATAGAGGATGATTATATTAAAACCCATTTTCATCTAATCTGAATGAATTGAATCAAAATCGATTATTTTTAACCTTCTGGTTCACTTCTACAGAGATTTCCCAATAGGCTTCGTAGCTTCTTGAGTTACCGAAAATTGTCGTACGGCTCTAGTTAGAAGATAGAAGTAAATTCAAAATTTCTGTTACAATTTGACCAAATCAGATCATTTTTCTATCAATAACAGAGGAGTATTTAGAGCTTATATTCATAAAAAAAACATTAATAAACAATGTTTTGAAGTATCATTGTTGCCTTCAATAAAGTACTGTAACCTTTCATAACTTATGCAAAAACAACAAATTTTTCTTTCAATGCAAATATAATGTACTTAGTTTTTTCTACTAATTTTTCATATGATTGTCGTTTGATCTTACTGTAGTTTCAAATTTTGAGCAATAAATAACAATAGTTCGTTGAGGAAAATACAACATGAAAATTTAGAACGGTATTTGTAAATGTTTCTCTTACAATACGAGATATGAGTACTTCTCTATCAATGATACGAAGCTACTCTCATTTAATTAAAATGTGGTGAACAAATCTAAAATTTTCCTAATAGAAAGTGACTTTTGATACGTTCTGCACATTCACCTGCAAAGTTAGAACGAACTCGTTTTTTCGCTTTTTTAAATTTTACTTTCACATTAGTACATCTTAGGTAGTTTGGTTTTTTCGAAAATATTCTTAACAGATTCGTTTTTTGTGTATTAACGATCTGATAAATATATTCGTTGATCATCTCAGTGTTTGATTTGTGCAAATTTTTTTCGCGTTATTGTTTTAACGAGAAACATTTCACTATGCAATAAATAATTCAAAAAAAATAGCTAAAGCAAAGCAGAAAGCACATAATATGTAGTATTTTTTTATTATGTTTCTTGTTAAAATATAGTAAAGTCCATTGGTGGATACTATCGCCTTGAACGTGTTGATAATATATCATATGATTTAATTTCAAATAGATATTTTAAGTACAAACAGCATGTTGAATTTTGGTGATCTGATAATAATTATAATATGCTCTCTAAATATCTCCTACAATTGAACGAAAAACACATTTAATGAACGTCATTTTCATTATAGATAGTACTTAAACAAAAATAAAATATTAGCATTGTGCGTGTATTATAACTAGTAAAAATACGGCATTTTTTCGAGAACTATTTGAAACTATACAAAATATTAGGATTTGAAAAGATTATTTTTTGAGCTCTAAAAATATTACAAATTTCAGAAATTAATTGTGCTTTGAGTTGGTTTTCGAAATGCTCAATATCAAATATAGTACGAATTTGCAGTGATCATATATTTTGTTTTCTAGTAACGCCCGAAAGATCAAAAACAGGAGCAATAACTAAATCAAGCACAACACAAGCAACAGCTAGAGCCAAATGGAGTATGTAACATGTCTTTGTTTTCATATTTTAAATAATCTAATAGAATTGATAAGAGAAATTGTTTTATCTTAAACACACGTTTTACTCCAATTTGCAGTCGTTTACATTCTACACTCATTTATATTGGACGAAACTAATCGATTACACTTAGTACATATACTAATCGAAGTTTTATATCACAAATACAAAACATTTAATCATAAATTTTTACAAAAGAAAATATTATCGAATGTTTTTCTTCTATCTCATACACTCGACCATGCTACTAACTAATCAGCTATTTAAGTCATTAGTGAGCTATATACTTTTATTTTGAATATCCATGAAATCATTTAACTCTTTAACAGCGAAGACCGTAAACTTACGGCCTAAAGATTTGAGTAGGTTAGTGAAGAGATTGTCCAACGGTTTATTGAGATGACATCAAACAAGAAACGATAGTGATAATTTTTGTTACTAATTAACTGTATACGTTCTAATCAATCGTTTTTCCTCTTTCAAAGTTTCCTAGATTATTATGGCATATAGTAGTACACTTGGTTCAGTTATAACTGAGACTTTTACAGATTTTGAATTAGATGATGAAATAGATACTGGTTCTGCTTCCAACTCTGATAATGAATCAAATAGTAGAAACGAAGAATAAAATAAAGAAGAATTTTTCGAAGAACGAAGATGGAAAAAAGAGTGGTTCGAACAAAAGACATTTACATTTGACTCAATCGAATCTAGTATTAGTTCATATATACCAAAAAATGATGAAAATAGATCAGTGGAATATTTTTATTCGATATTTGACCATACTCTGATGCAAAAAATTGTTTAAGAGACAAATAAATATTATTTCTATACAATACGACATGAAAAGTTATCTGAGCGATACTAAAGAGCAATTGATGCTACTGAACCTGGTATGTATACATTTTTTGCACTTTATATGCTAATAGCTCATACCAAAAAAAGTCGAATAAAGGGCTACTGGTCATCTGATCCTTTGATTGCCACATCTATGTTTGCAGATATCATGATGAGGGACAGATTTCATTTACTCTTACGATTTCTACACTTCAATAACAATGAATATCAGTCATTTGATGTTAAATTATATAGAATCAAAGATGTTGTATAAAGGCCGACTCAGTTTCAGACAATATACTCTATCTAAAAGGAGCAGATTTGGAATCAGTATATCTCATATGTGACGTTCATACTGGGATCATCTTAGACTTCATTATTTCAACCTCTAAAGCACATTATACATGTAAAGGCTATGACACGGATCTTTGCATAGTCAATTGCATTGAAGAATTTCATACTTCGGTAAATTTTTATTTCAAAATAAACTAATTTCATTTTCTAAATGGAATCTTACTACACCAATTACAGCCATTAATGACTTTCAAAATATAGCTAGTTTTGGCATGATAGTTTCATTTTTTTGTGAAACATCAAGTCTGCTGTCAAAAGGTTAATCTCGTTTTGATACAGATTAAAATATCTCTCGAATTAACATTTAATTTAATATTCAGTTAACAGACGCGCTGATCACCTATTTTGAGGAATCCGCTCTCCTATAACCGCGATAAAATCTGATATAATCATCGATTTTTTATCAAAATATGATTGGTTACGGTTTTACGACAATTCTTTTCAAAAATTGATGAAGTTAGGGAAGTTTTCATTATAACGAATGGACAAGTATTTTGTACCTTAATATTTCCGCCTTTTTCACGTTTTTTCACCATTTTAGATGCTAGAAAGCTGAAGTTAGTCTCAAAATGATCACATGATACTCAACTGTTTTTCGATACATACTCTATTCTCCTCACATCTCATAATATAACCTTTAGAAAAACTTTAAAACAAAAAATCTGACTCTGTTAAATTTTATTGCTAGAGTTTTCTACCATGTGAAATGACAAAAAAGTTCGAGAGACACAAATATCACATATTGACCTTGCTAAACTTTGATTTTCTTTTCTAACAGTTCAATAAAAATGAAAGATTTCTTTCGATGATAATATTTTGACTTTATTTTAGTACCACTTCGTGCAAGTTTGACAGATATCTCTCCAAATGCCAAATGGAACAAGAATAGTCAGACAGTATTAGGCGAAAATTCAACACTCTCTAGCCCCTACGGTTTATATGTGAATGATGATCAAACTGTTTATGTTGCTGATTGGGGAAATCATCGCATTATGGCATGGACATCAGATCTTGAGGGTGATGGACAAGTAGTAGCTGGTGAACATGGACCAGGAAATGGTACTCATCAATTCCATAGACCAACAGATGTTATTGTACACAAAAAGACAAATAGTCTTATTGTCTGCGATTACGAGAATAGAAGAGTAGTTCGATGGTCTCGTCAAAATGGAACAAATGGAGAAGTAATTATCTCAGATATTTCTTGTTATGGTTTAACAATGGATGAGAATGAATTTCTCTATGTCACTATCGTTGACATGCATGAAGTAAGACGATATCAAATGGGTCAATCACAAGGAATCGTAGTTGCAGGTGGAAATGGAGACGGAGATCGTCTCGATCAGCTCAATTTTCCTACATACATATTCGTCGATCAAGAACATTCAGTGTTCGTGTCTGACTCGTATAATAACCGTGTGATGAAATGGATAAAAGGTGCAAAAGAAGGTGTTGTTATTGCTGGTGGTCAAGGTGAAGGAAATAAAACAACACAAGTGAATTATCCTCAGGGACTTCTAGTTGATCAATTGGGTACTGTTTACGTAGCTGATACGGGACCTTCTCGAATTATGCGATGGCCTAAAGGAGCAAAACAAGGAAATATCATTGTTGATGGAAATTATGAAAGAGCAGAAGAAGAATATACCAGTGCTTATGTGGGTTTGTCATTTGACTTACATGGTCATCTGTATGCTGCCGATCATGTGAACAATCGAGTACAGCGATTTACTATTGAAATACCATGAAATCAACGAGATTAATTGATGAATGAACTTTATTTAATTCAGCTGTTAATTAGATGTAGTTTGATTTATAACTTCATCTGAAAGAAATAAAAGAGTGGACCTCACTCTACATTAGAATTCCTTGGACTTTTAGTATAGAAATTTACATCACTCGTCTCGAAATGGTCTTATATTGAGAATGGCTTTCTAATGAGACTTTTAAAAGAAAAAATTCCATTTTTTTTCCTAATTACTAATTTTATCTTCCTACCTCAACGATTTTGAGATAGAGTGTCTCTAGTTTTCCGCCCTATTGGCAGCTGTGAATTTACTCCGGTAATCGATGTACAAATTGATCTTTTCCTTCTGTATTTCATTTTAATTCATATCTTTTATTTTCTTTCGTAAATCAAGAAATATTTTTAAATGCAAAAACAATATGGCAATGGTCATACAGTAGATCATTTAAGAGGCCCTCCCCCTCAGAAACGAACTTTGTCATTTCTCATCCGATTTCAACGAAAATTTCAGAGAATGTTAGTCTTGGCTAGGAGAGACTGTGGTTAAAATATCTCCCCAAATCTCTGAGAAACGAATCAGTTACAGTCAAATTATTGGTCAAAAGTACCCTTTACGCGGGCAAGGATTTCGATATAAGGGTATTAGCTAATCATGTCGGGCTGGTTTTAGATTGTAGAATGACCTCAGGACTAGATCCTTCCAGGCTCCGATTTTTGAAATTCTTTTTGTTTGATTTTTAAAAACACTTTCTTGGAAAATGTTTATATTCAAAGCGCTCATCCAAATGAAATACCTAAGTTTTTTATTTCAGCAAAAGAGTAATTCAAATATCGAAGTCTGGGAGGATCTAGCCCTAACTCTCCTCTATTTAACAAAAAAAATAATTCCTTCTCTATTGAGTCGTTATGGAGTAATCCTTGCCCGCGTGGAAGGTATGGTCGAAAAAATTGATTTTGAGAAAAACGAAAAACAAAGTTTTCTGATGCAGTACGTGTCTTAATTCGAAATAAGTCTCCTTATTTACCTAATATTTTCGCATTTTTCCTCAGGCTTTATTGATAGCCTGTATGTGGATGTATCGTAATACGATGAACAATACATATCACGCCTAGATTGTAGTCATGATTCCTTATACATAGATGTCACTTCATGTCGTACATATTTTATCAATTTTTTGGTTAATTCAGGAAATAAAATTATTTATAAATTTTTACCTATTCAAGATGCTTATATACATTTTTTTGGTTGCTCTGATAACAAAAATGATTACTGCTTTTGTAAAGGTCTCGAAGAAAAATTTGTTTAGTGATTTTTCGAACAATCGTACCTCTGAATGTAAAAAGTGGTTTTCTACTGTACTTTACGTATTGCGTTGCATTGACTTTCTTTTTTGATTTTTCATTTTTGGAAGTGGTTGTTAATAAAATGATCTATTTCTAGATATAGTTTACTTCTAAAAAAAACTTGAAATGCCAACTACAAAAGGTCGTCAGTCTCGTAAAAGCAGCAAGACTGCAATTTTTCGTAAAGCTTGGTTATCCAAACTCAAGCAATTAGATTCGTCTGGTCCAGCTCGTTCATCATCATCGTCGTCATCTGAATTATCGAATAGTGTTGAAGAACTATTCATTAATTCATTAAATTTGACAACAGCCTCATCATCTTCAAACGGTACATTATATAACTTATGCACTTTACAACAAAAAATAATGGCGTATGAAAGAAGAAAAAATAATGCAATAGCCGATAGTGATGAAATTGATTTTTATCAAGTAATCCACAACGGCTTTTTATTAGATTTGATGAAAAATACCATATGTATTGAATGTAAGGAACAATGGAATGGCAAAATGCATATTAGTAAGAGAGAAGGTATGTATAAATGATTTTGGTGTTGATAGGAGTCTTGTTCAGCTCTTTATAGAAAAATGATTTATTTTCATTTTCTTTATGCATCTAGGTTTATACTGCTCCTTAGTATTTACATGCAAAAAATGTGAACATACAATACAAATTAATACATCTAAGATGATTCCGGACACCAAACATCGTGACATCAATATACGTGTTCAATTAGGTACGTCATTATCTGGTTCAATCAGACAAAGCTACTCATCTTATTCTGTTCAGTTCTCATAACCTTATAGCTTATTTTCTAGGTGCACATTTGGCAGGGATTGGTCGTGCTGGTGTGGCTAAAGTGTTTGGAGCAATGAATATAGCTCCACCAGTAAAGGAAGATCATTATGAAAAAGCTTGTCAGCGCAGTCCCTTTGGGACTAAAATGTGAAACTCACATATCTTTAAAAAAGCTTGTCAGCGCAGCCCTTTTAGGGCTAAAATGTGGAACTCACATATTCATATAAGCTAGGAGCTGTGTTACTGTAAATTTTTCATAATGTTAGTGCTCTACATTGATAGATATATATTTACAGCAAAGCTTTAAGGTGGAAGAGAACGATGATAAAACACAGGAATCATTTATTGCGTCGTGTCTGCTGCAATGGGGAGGTATCTTTGATAGAGATATCTGCAATGAAGACCTGTCTGTAATTGGAGCTGGCCTGTAAGGGGAGAGCTCGAAAAGTCTCGACTTAAAATTTACATTCACTCTTTTTCTTCGAAAAAATATAGCCACGCCTGTTATATCTGTGACGGACAGGAAGCGTTGCTAAGGAAAATTTGTACTAAATGACCTTTGACCGCGGTTGCTATGGAAACTGTCTTTTGACCTTGGTTGCTAAGGATGTCTGTAAGGGGGGGTGGGGGGGGGGGAGCCGCAAAACTTCGACTTAAAACTTACACTCACATTTTTCATATGTGAGTTCCACAAAAATGTGTGATATGCACTGGTGCATTGAGTGTGAAAATACAGGTCCAGATTTATATGACAAAATCATTAACAATCATGACTGTGAAACAAATTATGATGGTTCATCTGGTAAATTAGGATTTGTCTATCGAAAAACTGATAACAAATCTATGTTGAACTTTTTTTCTAGGAGGTATGGAATCACAAGGTTTTCAAGGCATATTTAAACGTTCCGTTCCAAAGTGTCAAGTTCAATACACTCGGTATGTACAAACATAAAAATACTAGATAAAATATGTGTTATTCATTGTCAAAATATTACAGGTATATTGGAGATGAAGACTCGTCGGTCATGTGGAATCTAACTCAACATCCCCCATATCCTGGTATCGAAATTGAAAAGATCGAAGACGTCAATCATTGGTCAAAGAAAATGTTATATCAGTTGGAAAAGTTGACTCAAAAGCTGAAAGATACAATGCTAGATCCAGAAAAAAAACGAAAAGGAATTGGTGGTGTGAATCGTTTGACCAAGGGTAAGTAGTAAAGAATTACTGACAGTACTTTTTTTCATAAATATATAATATTTTATGTTGATTTGTTGTAGAACTGATGATAAAGTTCAAGTTTTACTACGCAAAAGTAATCAATGAATATAAAAATGATATAGACATGATGCATAAACGTACGTGGGCAATCTATAAACATAAAGTAAGAGAACACACTATAATACACAGAGACAAGTTTCACTGTAATCATACTGATAACCTTTTAGATATCGACAAATGAAGAACCCGATCATGACTGGTTTGGCTACAAAAAGTCCTTACTAACAGGTATCTACAAAACGATTTTTACGACTTTGTTTTTCTTTTTTTATCCACAAAGTTTGGCCTAGCTGTTCGTTAAATATTTGTTTATTTTCAAATAGGCATAAGATATGACTAGCAGAAACACTCTTTGCCAAAATATGTCATGGAAGCTATCAAACCTGTATTTGAAGATCTGGCTTCTAGTAAGTTGTTTCTACTCATAATCGTTTTTACTTCTGTGTTTATGATGTTTTTTAGAAGAAACTTTACAACGTGTACTTAATGGATCCAGCCAAAATCCCAATGAGTCGTTTCACTCATTCTTATGGTCCTTGGCTCCTAAAAACAGATATTGTAGTGGAACTATTATTGATAGTATGTAAAAGATAGAGTTTTTCTTCTGATATTATAGTTCATTTAATATTATTCCTTCTTTTTAGTCTGTCTTGGATTGGCTGTTATGATATACAACGACGGTTACTTATCTATCGGTGAAATATTGCACGAACTTTTAGGTATGTTTCAGATTATTTTTTGTCTCGTTTCAAAGATTCTAATTGCAAAGTTTTGTTTTGTAGGTGAAATGGGTCATTTTTCTTATGTTGCTTTTGATCGCATCAATAAACAACGTGTAAGAAAAGAAGCAAAATGGAGAAAGAGAAGAGAACAACAAATAGCTGATGATGATACAATTGATGATTATCAGTCTGGTGCATATTGAACTGTGACCTTTACCTCATTTTTATGTATAAATGTTTTTGTAAAAATAAAAACGATGGACGTTACATTTTTCATGTTTACACTGTTGTTACTAATTCTCAGTGATTAAAACTACTGATAGTAGATTAATCCTTGTTGAAACCTTTATGAAATTAACTTTTGTTTGAGAGCTGCAAACATTTTCATACCATAGAAGTTCATGAAGGATGTTTCATAATAGATTCAAGATCTTTTATTTCTGAAAGTTTCAGCTCTCTAGCTATGACTAACAGTAAAATACATCGATCGACATGAAATACGTAAGTTTTCGTACTCGATTTTTGCTCCATTTTTCAGTAAAAAATCGAGTACGAAAACTTATGTATTTCATGTCGATCGATGTATTTTACTGTTAGTCATAGCTAGAGAGCTGAAACTTTCAGAAATAAAAGATCTTGATTAGTTCTATATGTGATAAAAATTTCAGCTCTGTTGATCAAACAAAAGTATGAAATATATCATTAACACTGTATTCTCGTCTATTATGAAACAGCCATTATGTCTTAGTAGCACATCCTCACAAAAAAAGTTCGTCAGAAAAAAAGGCCGATGAACATGTTTTGGCAAAACAAATTATGCCAGGTTGTAGTTCTTTACAAGGGCTATCAGAATATGTATAAATCTCAAAATCGAGATTTTTTCGAAAAACTGACTTTTCTGAGGGGGGCCCCCTTAAATAGTTTTTGTATTTTTTTTTATTTTGAAATAATACGCGAAACTATTTCAAAAAAATCCTCTCCAAAGATTGTTTCTGTAGATTGGAGATATTTTCGACAATCAACGTTAATAAAATAGTACATCTACATAATGATATTTGTAACATGCTCGAAGTTTGCAACGTCTGCGATTATCAGTGAAGGTAAAAAAAAAGTTCTTTTCATATTCTTTTTCAACGAATCGACATAAATATCTATTGTATGATGAAATTTTATTAATGATATGTTAATAAACAAAATAATTAATCTAATAATTATGTGGTTGTAATAGGATGTATTCGTACACGAAACAAACCTCGTGGTTATGATTTGAACAGTTTTTCAATACATCTGTCAATGATTGTTGTCCTACATCAATTGAGATGAAAATAACGTTGTTCAAATGTTTACAATTAACATATTATATCGTAATAGAACAGATGCTGACTGTTCTTCAAATTGTTGATTGTGACTATTACTATTTGAAGTCTATTCAAAAGAAATAAGAAATCTACTCTTCATGATAATTAATGAGTTACTCTCTTTCACAAAACGTGAGCGAATTTGATCAATTCGATGGGTTATTATCAAACAGAAGGCTTTAATATCAATTTGCGGCTGATGATACTTTGAATAAGAATGTATATTACCAAAGAAGATACCGACAAACAAATACGTAATTCCTATGTAGAAAAGGAGAGCAAAACATTTAAATTTTTCAATTCGATCATTACACGATATCATGCCTATGTGATATTGTGTAAACTGAGTATGTTCCACAATGATTGTTCATTTTAAAGACTTTTACGATGTATTTTTCTAAAAAAATAAAGATTATACGTTTACTTGTGCTGAAATATTTGAAAAATACTTGATATTTTAATCATTATGTCTCATCTGACATTTCCACAGAATTTACGAATGATACTTTTCCAAAATGAAAGTTAATAACATGAATCAATTTAAAAAAAATAAGAATTACAGGTTTATTTAGATAATCGTATTGTATAATTATCTTATGACATTTTAATGTTCTTGTTTATGATCTAATTTGCCACCTTTCGATAAAATGTTATTTTATGTTGAATTAGATCTTTTTTAATTTTCAGTTAAATCGATATTTGTACAAATTCAATATTACATGTAGCTTGAGCAAATAAATTACTACTTTTACTCGTATTTTGCAACTTGTATGATTAAATGGAATTAGTTTAGATATGAAACGTAAGATGCTGTTTTTATATTCGTCTAATGGATTGAAAGAAAAGTAAGAAAATAGAGAAAATATGAAATACTAGAGGAGGTACCCACTGCAAAGAGAATATGATTAAAATTTTGCATCTTCCACCCGACTTTTTCTGCTGTACATAACACGTCTTTTACAGGACTGTTATCCGCAGTGACTGAGCCATCTGCAACAGAAATTTTTCCGTCATCCCTGAAACCTCTATGACACGACTTTTACTGGTATGCGTCATGCATCTTTAACAGGATTGTTCCTGCTCTGCGTTAGGTATTCGCCATAGAACTCTTCTCGCCGTGCGTGATACCTCTTTCGTAGGACTTTTTTCATCGTACCTGGAACCTCTACTACAGAGTTTTTGCCGCCGTGCTTAAGGCAACTTCAATGGGACTTTTCTCATCGGATTCACGCTGACATTCTCACTCGCATCCACTTTGGACACGATCACTCTCAAAATTGCATTGAACTGCGTCATTTGATTAGAAAGTGAATAAAATCACAGTCTCTTACGACTTGGATGAAGTTTCACCCTCACCCTCCTTTCTTACCCCCAATCGTTCTGCCGACTTTCATTAGCAGACTCAAGGGACTAATGCGGATAATTCCGTGATGCTATCTCTTACGATGACTAAATATATAGCGAGCAGACTCATCAGAAACTCGGTCTGCATTGATCGCAATGAAATTTCACTTAGCCCCTTCCACGCATCCCCTTTGATGATTTCAAACTCACGTTGACTTTCCTCAGAAGCTAAAAAAGTAGTGTGGAAACTTTTGTGACGCTAGCTATCACACAGACTGAATGCATACCGAACAGACAAACGTTTTTCTTTAAATATATAGATACGTCATCAGTGTGAGTCAAGAAAAACAACAAATACGTTGTTTCTGTGGGTCATAGAAAACGAATGGATACACTATAGTTGTGAATCAAGGAAACACTTGTATACATTTTTGTCTCTTATAACCTATTAAAAATCTTCGATTTTGACATTTAAACCAAAGAACCATCGATACAAAATGATTCATCTTAGAATAATAATAAATTCGCTAAATTTCTGAAAAATTCATGCAAGTTTCATTGCCAAATAACTTGGGTCAAATTTCACCCACACACAACCATACTACTTCTACTAATGATAACAGCACTCTATAAAGCCACTGCTGGACTCAGAAAAGCACCGCGGAAAGTTTGGTAGTGTTAACTAAGACAATACTATCTGGGTGAGATTTCACCCACACACACTCCACGTCACACCCTCGGTGGGTGATCCCGCTATGACCTTCCTCTGATCGAAAGGGTATTCTATGTAGGTAGATGAAGTGAATAGTTTGGTGTGATTGAAAGCGAGTGAAAATGAAGCCTTTACTGTTGCCAACAAGCTGCTTTCTATAGAAAAGAAAAGAGAAAAATGTGTCATACTTCTGTTTTGTGTGAAATAGGAAAAAATCCACACAAAAAAGAAATACGACACATTTTTGTGTGTGATAAGAAAAAATCACGTGAAAAAATGACATGAGTAAAGTTGTCAGTGGATGCGAGTACCTATACCTAAAAATCACCCAGTAATCGGCACTGGATCCCTAGAAGATTGTGCTGTGTAGACAATTTGATTCTGGACCGAATACTCTGATATTCAAGATTTGTTATCGCTCGAAAAATAGGAATTTTACCCGAAATATTGAGTTTTTAAAGGATTTGGACCGGTATTTCGACATAACATTCGCTCAATGATTTGTTCTCGGCCTCTAGAAAGTTGTGCTGGGCGCAGAATTTAATTATGTGTCGAATAATATTGTGTTCAACTTGTCGGACTAGACGTGGTCCTAACGAGGGAACACAACAAGCTGATAAATTGATTTTTAAATTCTAATAATGCCAGTTTGTAGAGATTGTTGAGTTATTAACTAATATAACAGCCACATTTAAGAATAAATCTCTAATATATAATTTTCAGTGTCTGTGTCTCCCTGCTAAAATCAAAACGTAGAGGTCAACCGTAATCTCACTATTGTTGATCTTTGGCCTCATGTAGTATGATAGGCTAATGCGAACTTTGATTATCAAAAATTTACTATTAAACCTAGTGTTGACCCGAATGACTGCTATTTTAGTTAATAGGTCAACGAGCTCTACAAATTGGTGTTACTAGAATTTGAAAATATTGTTTCTCACGTACTCAATCACTTGAGAAAAATAAGAAAGGAATAAAATTTATATCATATAATTAGTGATTTTCACACGACATTTCTTTTAAGATTCGATAAAAATAAAAGAATCCTAGGAAGAAATGAAACGGGTATTTTGCCATATAAATTGTGATGTATTGTAGAAAAAAATCATTTGTCACATCGAAATGCTTGTTCGAACAAAAATTAGCTGGGAATTGGCCTGAAAAAAGACAGCATGAAAACGTAATCAAACGTACATGGTACTGTTTAAACGGCAAAATGCTGTTGTCCTGAACTTACCAGGATATGAAATTTTTTCTTCAATATAACTCTTACATCAAGTTTACTTTCGTAATAGATGATGTAATAAAGAATTCGCAACTTACTAGAACTTATACTTGTCATAAGGGATGCAGTAGATTTGACTTCAATTTTCGTTCACTGAATATTTGTATTTAAAAAAATAAAACATAACACAAGATGCAGCGTACAGAGCACTATAAATTACATACAACTACCTTTTTTTTTTGGGTACAAGATGAATTTATTTTTTACAATTGTTCTTTGTAAATT
>JAJEKB010019384.1:0-31381 GCA_022393335.1 Macrotrachela quadricornifera
GTACCTAAAATACACATTTAATTACTTGACAAAATAGGAAAGAGAAAGGTATATCAAGCATAGATCTTTGAATACAAATAGTATGAACAAAGAAAATAATAAATATCAGATTTATACTAAAGAAATTATTCTCATATGTGGTTGTCTTACCTGTACCGGCAATTTTTGTTCCGTTCACTGAATCTTTTCTCCATAACTGAACTCGATGATTTTCTGCATCAGCTATATATACATTTTTATCTGAATCAACAAGAACACCTGATGGACTATTCAATTGATTTAAGGCAGAACCTCCTATACCACTTGATTATCCGGCTACTGTTATTCCATGTGTATCATTTATTGAATATTTTTGAATTCGATGATTGTTTCGATCAGCAATATAAATTGCATTAGAATAACCTAATACAACATCTCAAGCAGTATAAAACTGTTCACTAGCACTACCTGCGAGACCGGACATATCAGCCAAAGTAATACCTGTTGTATTCCAACGAAGTACCGCTGTGGAAACCAGAGATGCTGACGTGTCGAGTTTATCGCCTCTTGCATAACCCGCAGGTTAACCCGTTCGTGAGTTCTGTTTGTAATTTGTCTTTATTCTTTCATTTTGCGCAATGTGTGACCTTTCTCCCACTTTCCTTTCTTTAACTTTATTCTAGTTTTTCACTCGTTTATTTCAAAGGATAAATATGTTTATACGTGTTTCACTTCTTAAGTTCAATGTTAGTTATTGATTTCAGATCGATATTTTCCGTTCTCTATCCTTTTTATTTTCCATTAGTTCTATTGTCTTTCTTTTTGTATTATATTTTAATTCATTCGATAAAAAGTTAATCCCACCTTCTACCTACGCTATCCATTTCGCTTTTCAGTCAATGTTTTGAAAACTTTTTTAAAACAATATAATGCGTCTCAATTTACATTGCACTCATTATCGCCGTTGGATGTTCTTAGACATTGAGTTAATTTTTAACTGAAAGCAAATGAGTCTTGTGTAATTATCATGATCTTACAAAATGAGCTCGAATGACATTTAATTCATTTATTTTGCGTAGTTATTGTCATTACTGTGCTAGTCAATATTGTAAAAATTATGATAGCAATTTATTTACGACAACGTAATTCTTCTCTAATTTTATTCTTAGCTTAAATTTTGTTCAGATCTTGTAACGTTCATGTATATAATTAGAATTAATGTATAATACTTCATTTATAAGGATATCAATTTCACGAAATGTTAAGAAAAAAATATTAAAAAGAAACTAAAAAATAATTATAAAATTCTCTATCGATAAAATTTACGCCAGGTCCGGTCATAAACGGGTCGGGTTAAAAAATATCTCCCATTAATATCTCTGATATGGAAGATGCTTTACTACAGATTATTCCTATGAATTGTTTGATGCTATTCAAGCATTTTCATCATTATTAATCACTTTTTCATTGAACATTGAATTTGATTGACATAGATCCAATAGATTAAAATGATGATCTAATTATGTAAACGCCACTTTTTTTCAAGATGTAAAACGAGAAATTCTTTGCAGAGTTACTCAACATACTCTTGTCGTGATATCAACTAAAACTCATCATATTGAACGAGATCACAACTATTATAGATAGTCTAAATGGCAGTCATTCAGAGATGTTATTTTTAAATCATTTTAAAAAGTGTTCAGGGTCATCAATTGATAGTGAGTCACTATGGATTATTATTTTTTTCTTTCGTTCTCTTGTATTATATACGAAATAGAAAAACCAAATTTTCGTCAGATAAGTGACGAGTGGGTGATTACTATTTACGTCATTTCTATATATATAGAAAATATAGCTTTCTATCTAAACGAAATCAACACTGAAGCAATGTCGGATTATATTTTAACGAAAAAGAAATTCAAATCATCATTCGACATTTTACCAAATGAAATTCTTCTTCATATATTTGATTATTTAACATCGAATGATATTATTTATTCATTTATGGATTGTAATCAACGATTACAAAATTTATTACTTACACTAAAATATCATTGCGAAATACCAAAAATAAATCTCAATTTTTGGAATAAAATTTTACCAATAATTGGTTCACAAACTCAAACATTAGTAATCAATATTGATTACTTAACTGTATCATTAGATTTCTTTTCGAATTTAACATCAATTATAATCTGTTCACCATATTCTTTATTGAATGGGCAACTCAGATCAATTCTCGATCATCAATGTTTTCAACAATTACATACATTCAAAATAAACCATGCTATTCTATTTAATCATTCATATGATAAGAATGTTTTAGATGATGAACAAATCTTATTCAAAAAAATCTTCAATAAAAACAATAAATTACAAGTCTTCCAATATCTTCCAGCATTAGAAGAATTATCTTACCGAAATCTTGATCATTAAACTCGAACATTCATATTCGTTCATTAACATTAAATTTAGTTCATTTTCAAGATATATTTATTCTTATTCAAAATACACCAAATTTAATTTATTTGAATATTCAATCACAAATTCCTTATACAGAATCGGAAGAATATGCCTCAAAGAATATTAGTGAAATAAAATTAGAAGAATTTTATTTAAAATTTAAACCAAGAAGATTTATCGGATATCCAAGCTATATTCCTATAAATGATCTTGATCAATTACTTCGTGCTATTCGATTATTTTCATCATCATTAATTACTTTATCATTGAATTTCATTAACGTAGAATCAATGGATTCAAATGATGTTCTAATCAATGGTGATAGACTAGAAAATCAATTATTGAAGCATATGAAAAAATTAAAAAATGTTTATATTTATGCTGGTATAAATGATTCCAAGAATATAAAAGAAATTTTATCAACATTTCAAACATTTCCTTGGTCAATTGGTGTTCATGAAAATGCTTATCTAATTTCTCTTCCATTTCCATTTCACGAACTAAAGTATTTTCGTGGTTTTGAATATGTTTTATCAAATAATGATGAAATTCTGAAAAGCGATCATCAATTATGGTCTAATGTTACATCAATTGAACTTATTCCCATCGATCAAACTGATCTCAAAAATTTATTATCATTAATAAAATTTAATATGCCAAAATTATCATCGATCACTTTTTTTGATAAGAATCGTTATGATGCTCACTATCATAAAGATTCTAGTGATTCATGTAATGAAATCGAAAGTATTAATGTACAATTAGATAGTGTCAAAACGGTTTGTCTAATACGAATATCAATGAAAAAAATCCAACAAATATTAATGTATAGTTTTCCATATTTACAATGTTTAATATTAGATCATACGGAATTACCATTAAAAGAAAATGAATTGACTTCGTTTCTTGATAAAAAAATTCAACAAATGGAATCTGATGAATTCTTTGCAGGGAAAAACCCTACAGAAAAACAAGATTTCGACTATCTTTCGAATCTAAAGCAATTGAAATTAACGTATGGTGTAGCACATAACGACAGAAGGTTAAATAATCGATCACGAATAGTTAGCAATTCATTGACAAAACTACCAAAATTAGAAACATTATCGATTTATGCAATACCTTGTAGTGGTTGTATTGTTTATGATCCTGAGGATATTTTTGATCCAATTCTTAATAGATTAGATCAAGATCAAATTAAAACTAAATATGAAATCAAATATTGTGGACAATATATGTGGTTTAGAAGAAATACTGTATCTTGTTCATTTTAATATGAAATATTCTTTTGAAATATGGTTCTTTAAATAAAGACAATCTTGAGGGTGTTTTGCTCTGTTGAAAATTGTAAAATTAATATTATTTGCGAAATTGAAAAGTCTTCCTAACAATTCCAGAATCTGATAAAATGTATTTACAACTGAGTAAAGACTATTTTAATGGAATTGTTTAAAGAAGAAATTTTCGTAAAATTATTTATTTGAATAAGTCAAAATATAATTTACAGAAAATCCTCCTTTCAATCTTCTAACGATGGTTATCAACAATGAGATTTCGCTAATTTGAATGAGTTTCGTTCTTTTTTAACATACAAATTTATAATATACTTAAAAACAAATATCAAACAAATTTTTGTACTTTTCTCCTCCTAGCCACTTTTCAAGCTTATGATTTGTTGTGATATTGACTGTCTAATTTCATAATTCAAAGATTGTTTTTCACGAATAATATTGTTGTAAACACGATACATAGAAGAAACTCGCTAAAATTGTCTGTTAAAAAGTTTTAAATGGTGGAAATATGCAAACGATATTCTTTTTCTTATTTGATCAGAAAAAAATCGATTGATGTAGATATTCCTTTGTATACACATCGAATAATAACTATAAGAATGTGTACAGGATAAAAATAAAAATAAATCAATCATCAAAGTATAATGACAATGAATAGAAACAAAGCGATTTTATATTAGTTAAATTACGATCAATCTTGTATAAATATATGTCGTTGAATCCAGATAAATTTTCAAACGAATTGATCAAAGATATCTTGAAGTACGATTGTGCATTTGTGAAAAGAATGATCATTCCTTTTTGCGAGATAGTGTCTGAAAGTCGTATTTAATGCAAGAGCATCTATTTATTTGTTTTCATTGGTTGACAAACAATATATTATTCGTATTTCTTAACTACATACCAAAGCTGGGAGAGAGCATGACGTATTTTCACTTTACTTCAAAGTCTCATCACGAACGACTTTTATTAATATTTAATAACGTGAAATTTAAAAAAACTGTATACTTCGATCTGATAAAAGTACCAAATTTTATCTGTAAGGTAAATGTGAGTTTTTCTTTCAAAGTAATAATGACAGATTCTTGTTACTATATCAACTAAACCTCATCGTACTGAACCCAATGAAAACTATTAAAGATAGACTAAATAGCAATCAGTCAGAGATGTTATTTTTAAATCCTTTTAAAAAGTGTTTAGTGACCTCAAGTGACAGTGAATCACTACAAATTATGATTTTCTCTTTCGTTCTTTTCTATCATATAGGAAGTAGAAAGACGAAATTTTCATCAAATGAGTAACGAGTTTAACTGTATATAGCAAGATGATTATCCGATATATGAGATCGATATACTAATTATTCTTACAACATTAATTTTCGAAATCATTAAAGTTCAATTTATGTTGTTTGATTTGCAAACATAAGCAATAGGTTTTGGAATCTTCTGAATTATCATTCATCACTGGAATAATTAAATACAGAAATTCACGTTTTGTCTTCATTATTACCTACAAATTTGATTGATGTTGCATTATATTTTCAACTGAAAATTTTTTTTTGACATGGAGAATCACGAATGAAAAATATCACTCAAACGGTTCGAATATATATGATCATCTTCAAAAAATAACAGTCTTGCTTAGATATTTAATCATGTCGGCATCACTTGATTAAGAATAATTCGTGGTCTCCATCGATTAAGTTGAATTTCAAAAAGTACATGAATTAATTGTCGACGAAAACGTTCAGATACACAAATATATAGATAGAATGGATACTAAAGATCAATAAATAAAATAGAAATAGAATTGAAATTAATTTATCCTTACTACAAAATCTACATAGAAGAGATGAAGAGTTATTGTATCAATTATCCGAATTTTATCTGCAATCATTGGATTGTCAGTGAGATTTCTACTATAGACAATGCCATTCAAAAAGAAATAAGGTAAAACAGTAAAGAAATTGAAGAGAATTTGTATAAGAACCATTAATGTCAATTGTTTATCACGCTCACGTCGAGCAAGAGGTAATGTTTGATGACTCATTTGCTGAACATTACGATAAGCCATGAATCCAAATAAGAATGTAATAATGACAGGTAGAATAGCACTCTGAGTAAGACCAATAAAATAAACTCGATAATAAAGAAAGATTGAATTTGTTACAGTACAAGTAACTTTACTGGTGGGAGATGATTGAATTTGATTGAAGAACATTAAATATGGTATTCCTTGTACAGTCCATATAATAATGAATATTATAAGGAGACGAATAGCTAATTTAATATTACTCCATTGTTGCCATCGTGGACGTGAACATGTAGCAAAATATTGATCAATTGTGGCCAAACATAAACATGTTCCTGACAATAATGAACATGTTTGAAAAAAGAATAAACGAAATTTACAATAAAATATTGAAGTTCGAGTCCAATCAATAGAAAATCCAGTAATCATAATACGAGATAATAAACCTGTTATCAATTGACCAATATTGACAATTGACATACTAATCAAATAGAATGCACAGGAATTTTGTCGAAATGTCTTTAGACTAAGAAATACAATAAGATTGAGGAGACCACCAAATATACCAGCAATAAGAAGAGGTATACCAATATAGATAGATATTTGTTGTTCAACAATAGCAAAAGATGAAATGATCGACGATGACATTTTAATTCGATCTATTTTATTCACAAACGTTGGACTTTTCTTAATTCTATGTATCTATAAGATTATTTTTCAAATTAAAATAAAATAAAAATACAACAAATAGTACTTATAATAGTGGATAATCGTTGCTACATCGATATACATGTCACGGGAAATTGATTATACTATTAAACATTTTGTCTCATAAAAAAAAACACATTCTGTGGACAAATTCTCATAACTGTTCATTAAAACAATACGAAGTTTATTAATATTTGATATCATTAGATATGATTTAGCATTTAAAAGAATTTTTTATCAGTGTTTTATTCCTTTTCCTACTCAAAAATTCATATCATCTATATTATTTTATGTCAGTGACTTTTCATTGTAGTAATTTACATTTCCGCTGAACGCATTCTAAATAATTAATCGTCTTTGATTTGAAATATTGACTATAAGTAGAGATCTGTGAAGTTCAGAAACTCTTAAAAGGATATATGCTCATGGGGTATTAATCAAAACTTATGATCATTTTACAAAATCTCAGTATATAAGATGGCATTGTTTAATAAGTCGAATCAAGAAGTTTCAACCTGAGATGTTGACAGGAAAAAGGAAAGTTCAGTGTGAGACGAATATTTCAAAAATGCTAATAGTCTCTAAAAACTCTCAATCTAATTCTATACAATATCGACTGCAACGAAGGACACACAACGAGCAAGTATAAAATCTTTGTAGATCAACACTGATATGTCTCAAAAAAGATGACTTTTTAATTCATATATTTAGAACATTAATTATCCTTTTGTCTCATTAGACACTAATGAGTATTGCGATATAAATTTTTTCATATTTGTGCACGTACTTTTTCTAAGTATTCTATATTTCTATTTTCTACAATCTAAGAATTAAAAAGAACAACTATGCATCAGTTGAATTGTTACAATGATATAGAAAATAATTTTCTTCAATTTAATGAAGAAATTCAGTATAACAGTTTTTATCACCGATTGAGCTACATAAAGTTTACAATATATCAATTCTGTAAATTGTAGAAAATTAAATATGAAAAATTTCTATTTATCTCTCAAATGGAATAGTGTCAAAAAAAACTGTAAAAATTGAATATTTACTTACTTCCACGATAAAAGAGTGGCGAAAAAATAAGAAAAAAAATCCTCTTTAAAACATAACAATGTTGATCACTCATGATATCATAATTATTTATTATACATACTCTTTTTATATTGTGTTGAGAAATATTCTAAGTTCGAAGTCTTTACAAAACTAATGATAATATTCTTTGTATTGTATTAAAAAGAATAGCACATTCTATTCATTAGAAATCTAGTTATTTTTAATTATCTACTTATTGTAAGTATATGCACTTGATTTAATTATTAACGATGAATATAAAAATTAAACATGCACCAAATGAGATAAAAAGTTTTTTAAGATAAAAACAACTCATTAAGATCTAATAAAAATAATAAAAAGAAAAGCGATTTTGCTTTTAAAGACTTAAGTTAATGAGAAGAAGAAAATGGTGGAGACACAGATATGCTACTAATCTGAAACTTATATTGAAATTACAATAAACACATGTGCACAAAAAAAACAATTTTACATTTATTCAGAAATGCAAATTTTTAGTATTGGATAATAGTAGAAAATCTGAAAAATTCCAACGATATTAACTGAATTTTAAACACGCTTTGAATCATAATCATGCTGTAAATAGATTTAAAAATGATAACTGATTTTCAAATAATTGCTTAGTTAATAACGAATGAATCATTCAATCGAATATATTTCTTAATAAAATTGAAAAAAACATATCAAAAATGTCCTTTTGTGCAAAATTAATAATCAACATTCTTACGTTCTGAACAAATATTTATGAATACTACAGCAGTGGGCAGATTTCCAAAAAAGTAAATTTCTGAAATTACTGAAATTTCTTCTAATTTTTGCAGTAGAGATCCTCAAATCTACGCTTATTCTAACATACGTATACCGTATAAACATGGAAATTATAGATATTTCCTTGTAATTACCGAAATTAATGAAAATTTTTCTAGTTTTTGGGGTTGGGATTCTTGAACAGATACTTTTTTTTGTTTATAAGCATATGACATATTTATGGAAATTTCCTAGTAATTTCCATAATTTCTTGATAATTTGTTTTGTGATACATTTGTGATCTGAGAAAGAGCAGGAAAATTTCCGAATATTCGGCGTAATTTGCTTCGTTTAATGTGAAGTATAGAAATTTCCTGGAAATTTCTTCTCAGAGGGATTTATGGTTTTTTTAGGATATGGAAATTTTGATATTTTTGGAAATTTCCTTTTTTGTAAATCTGAACATACCTCGATTTATAAGGAAAATTATGCCGCAAGGGACATAACTATTCTACAGTTACGTGAAAGTCTTGTACGATCTTTAGTGCTTGCGGTACGCCATCTAAGAATCTAAAATATGATGCGAGACAATAATGAGCAAGTCGCTTGAACTGCAAACTCGCTAATTACAAGCTTGAAGAAAAACGATTTGATCGCGATGACGAAAAATGCTGTGCTGGCTATTATGAGAAAATCAGACAACAATCAAAAGAAACACGTAGTGCGACAAGAGAGGAAACACAAATTTTCTATTCTGATTGTGACAAATTTTATCGGCTTGTTTCTTTCAATAAGAAACATCACGTTATGCAATAAATGGTTCAAAATCTAGAGAGACAAAGCAGATGATACATTACATGTGACCTCATACTCCGCAAAAAGGAGGAAAAGTGTTTCTCCTATCCAATTTCTTGTTAAAATATGAGGGTTCCCGCCGGTGCAATTCATCTGCAAAAATGTGTTGATATATTTATTGCTGTGATGAGGATTATTAAATACACTATTTCAACTAGAATTTTAAACTCATATTCTGATTTCAGATAAAGATTTTTATTTGTTTTAATAAACGAACGAAAAATATTTCTCTTGATTAAATTTATAAAAAAAAATGTAAATGAGATTTTAGGCGTTTATATAAAAAGTTTGGTTTTCGTCATCTTCTTGCCAGCGATCAACAATTCGTCGACACAAATCACATCGTCTCTTGCCTTCAGCATTTGTTAATATCCGATTATAACAGTATTCACATAGAAGTTTATGTCCACATGGATAATAACGACATTTTCTAGCATTTGTTTCACAGATAACACAGAATTTTTGTTCAATACTCTTTTTAATTTGTTCCAGTTTTTCAATCACTTCACGTGCTGTTGGTCGTTCTTGAGCTCGTTGTGACAGACATGATTTAATTAATAATTGATAATCATCATTATTTATATCACATACTAAAACTTTCGTCAATAGTTCATTTATATTTAGATCAGCTTCATTGCTATGTGGACGATAATATTGTGATTTTGGTAGTAGTTCATACAGTAAAATACCAAATGAGTAAATATCAACTGCCATACCATCATAATTTACTGTTGGATCATGTTGAATTGACAAGATCATTTCAGGAGGTAATGGATATGTTCCAACGATTGTTTCATTGAACGTCGTTTGTTTACACGTACCGAAATCTGCTAAATAACATTCATCATTGTCATCTAATAAAATATTTTTACTTTTTATGTCTCGATGAACAATTTCATTTGAATGTAATTTAACAATTACATTTCCAATATCTAAAGCAATTTTAATAATTCGATCATGTGTTATTGTTTGAATATTTTTTTCTAAATATTCCTTTAGTGATTGTTTATATCTTGGTAGAAATACCCATAAATCGTGCTCGTTTGAAAGATTATCGAATAAATATAAAAGTGGAACAATATGTGGAATAGCTAGTAAAGTTATTTTTCGATGATAATGAGCTTCAAGATATTGTAAGTATGGATAATCTGGCAGAAAACATTTGGCTTTTTTAACAACTAAATCTTTTTTATCACCCCATTGAGCAGAATAAATGGCAAAAAATGCTCCTTGACCTAATTTTATTGTTGTGTCAATAGTTGGCAACTGTCCATTGAAATTTTGTAAATGTTTAACTGCTAATAATTGGCATTGAATACGAGCAAATTGTCCAAAATATGAACTAGTTATTTGATAAGCTAATTTTCTTGATGATAAGTTTTGAATTGCTATTTTATAATTTGATTCTATATTCTGAAAAAAACAAATTTTACGATCTTCAATCCATTCTTTTAAATTTCTTTCAAATGATTTGTTGCGTTTTTGAATATTTGTTTTCATTTTTTCTAAACAAGTATTAGCAAAATCTTTTCGCTTTTGTGGATTCATTAAATTTTCTGAAAAATCTAAAGCATCATTATATGCATCATATTCGTCTTTAGTTGCAAAATCATCTAATTTTGTTTTATTCCAATATTCAACATCCATTAATGTTCTTATACCTTTAACTAATCGTGAAATAGCCATTGGTACCATCGTAATATTTGATAAAATACTTTCTGACCAGGTTCTTTGATCAAATTTTGCGACTGATATATCAATTAGAACTTGTCGTTGTGCTGCTAATAATAATTCATTATTATCTATATTAATATTGAGTTCATGTGTTATTTTTTGTTGAAAAGTGTCTTTTGTTTGGTTAATAATTTCGTTAACTGCGACTTTAATAACCTCTTCTTGAATAGCAATTTTAATGAATCCTTTTACACTTTGTTTTGTTATTTGTTGTGATTTACTTTCTAATGGATCATTGCAACGATCGAATTTTGTTGCTCGTTCCGATATATTAACTGAATGCTCGAGAAGATGTCGAAGAATATTTGTATGTATTGTGCCTAATAATTCGTTCACTTGCTGCTGAAATCTTTCAAAAAATGCTTCTCCCCATTTTTGTGCATCATCACGTATTTTCTTCCATTGTACTAAATTTCTATGACTGGTCGTTAAAGAAAATTGAAAAAAATTGTCGATCAAATTTAGAATCGAATCAGTCACATGATATGATTCTTCAAGATCATTCGCAACTGCAAATTGAATAATACGTGATATAGATGAATCAGTCATTTGAGTAACACATTTAGATAGTTGATTACGAGGTGCAACAACACTACATACATCAAAATTGCCAAATAGGTCATCAGTAGTGCCTCCGCCATGTAAATCATTCACTACTATTGGAACATTTCTTAATAGTTTGAAACGTTTTTCTCGTTCGTTCGGAAGTATCTCATAAAACTTCTCTGGTTTCAATAAGTTACGTTGTAATACAGGGATGCCAGCATCATTTAATAACACGTTGATATCTTGTTTTGTATTAAGAAAAAATATATGTGGATGTTCGAGATTCCCAAAAGCGGCTTTAACTGCTAAAAAACACTCATGTGCATCACCGGTAAATGAGCTATTATCGTACATAAATACTAATACGGGTTTAATTAATCGAATAAGTTCATGTAAGTTTTGTTGGATAGTTGGTGTATCATGAAATACAGGGTGGTTCAAAACCTTTACGCCCCCTTGGTTCTACCTATAGATCAAATGGTTTCATCAACAATTTTATACCAAATCGTAGCCCGTAAACTTCTACATCAACCTGTACTATCGAATCAGGTGTTGTCTATTACATAATCAAAAGAGCTTATGCTATATGTATCAGAGTGCCATATATCCTCTACTTTAGAATGTATGCAAGAACCATCATTCCATTCAGCTATTCGAATATCTCATGAAGTTTCTGATTTATTGAGGATATAAACTGCTTAACAGTAAATTTTATAACTTTAGAAATTGGTATGACCTCCTTTGACAGCTGCGAGAGCGTCAAATCTTTTCCTCATGGAGCACAGCAAATCAACAAAAAGATCTGTGTCGTTTTTTAGGTCCTCAAGGACACTCTCAAGGTCAGTTTTGAGAGCGTCATAATTGTATCTATCTTGAGGATCTTCACTTGCCATCAGCTCTTCAACTCTATCTTTGATAATTGCACCGATGTTCTCTGCAGGATTCATGTCAGGACTATTGCCAGGCCAAATCGAATTGCCTCAGAAATGCACTCCTTCATCTTCCAGAAAATGTTGTGTTGCATTAGCTTTCATACAGGGTGCCTTATCGTGAAGAAATATGACTTCATCTGTATCAACAACATTGACTGGGTTATGCAGAAATGGAATCACATGTTTCTCCAGAATAATGTCACGAAAATAGGCGCCATTCCACGATTGACCATCCCCTTTCAGAACCCAAAGAAGTTTCTTTGCAGTGAACATAACGAAAATTCCAATGCATTTTGCATTCTGAACCATTTCACGGTACCTTTCATCATCGGTGATGTCTTCGACAGATTTTGCCCAAATTCTGTCATTTTGATGGTTTCGTTTTCTTATCACATAGATATAAAATTCATCCGACGGCGCCATATGTAGGAAATCTTCCTCGGTCCAGTCAGCAACGAAATTTGCAAGCCATTTTCGATCCTCAACATGTGTGACTGTTTTCAGTGGCTTTGAAATAACATGGAATGGTTTTAATCCTTGTCGCTGGCGTTCACGACGAACCGTAGAATAACTCACTTTCTGTCCTGTTATCTCTAAAATTTCTCGTGCCACTTTTCGAGAGCCGCTGCTTCTAACACCACTTGCCGAAGCAACAATGTTTCTGCTTTCTTGCGAGAGCATCTGAGGTCGACCACCTCCAAATTGTGTATAGCATTCTTCGACTGTTTTGTTCCAAGTCCGTCGTACCCGCTCTTCACTACGATGAAGCTTTTCAGAAATCCATTCGCGACTGATAAATGTATCCCCTGTTCTTGCAATCATTTCATCGCGTATCTCACGGTATGTAATGCAACGAATTCGATCCACAAATCGTTGTTCTTCTGTGTCAGGAAGAGTGGCCATTTTAATTTCTTCAGTTTCGATATCAGGAACTTGTCCAAGTTCAGGTAATAATTAACTCAGTTCTTGAGGTAACGAAAACAGTTATCTTCACGAGCAAAGAAACGTTTAGAACATGAAAGAAATGAAAAACATTGAAAAAGTGTCCTGGTTATTCTTTTTCTTTTTCTTCATTCCTTCCTTATCTGTACGTGCACATATGCATGTATCGTCCCTGTGTCTTTTCCTTCATTGTTAATCATGAGCATATGGCTGCACTCGTTGATGCAGTTGTTTACGGGCTACGATTTGGTATAAAATTGTTGATGAAACCATTTGATCTATAGGTAGAACCAGGGGGGCGTAAAGGTTTTGAACGACCCTGTAAATTGATGAGAAGGGACTAACTATGCAAATTTAACAAATAGTTTCTTATTTAGATCCAGTGAAAAATCCAGTATTTTATGTCCAGAACACTATAATCTTCGAAGCATTAAAAACAAAGATAAATGGTTGAGTTTTGATTCATTCCACTCAAGATTTAATTTCATCCCATATCAGATGTTGCTGAAGATAAGCGAATAATTCTACATCAAAATCAATATGATTCACGTAGTTATAGAAATGAAGGAAATAGTAGTATGTGTTGTTCAACCATGACATAAATTAATCTCTGCTTTTGTTTATTTCTAAAGCCTCATTTGAATCAACTAGAACGCTGCTATCATTGCATGAAAATGCAGCTGGACATACGTTAATAGAATCATTTGATTTTGATGGTAAGCTGTGTACTTTTAAAATTGAAACTGAGTGTAAAAATTCAAACATATGTCATATAAGATTATCAAAGATATGAAAATTGCAGTAAATTACACGGGATTGACTATCGAATCAAGAATACAATATTGCTACGTACTCTTCCTAGTAAGGACTTACAAATTCATCTTAACATAGCTCGAAAAACAAACGTCTTGCAGTATGATCTGAAAAATTTAAAAGAAGTAAGTGTTAGTTCGACTTCGTTACATTCATATCACGTATTACTTCATTAACAGATACCGCCAGAAATATCTTCTCTCTCCAGCTTGCGCACTTTGTCTTTCAATGATAACGAAATCCGTTTGCTTCCTGACGATTTGAAAAACTTGGTTAACTTAAAGAATTTTTATTTGAGAAATAATCAGATCGGTAAGTTACAGACAGTCACGTCATGTACTCCTAATTTTCTTTCAAAATATTTATTTAGAATCACTACCTTCTGTTGTATTCACTCACTATCTATCAAAATTAGAGAATCTTCAATTAAATGGCAATCGTCTACACTCTTTGCCCGCATCATTTTCGTATCTAACGGCCTTGAGACAACTGAATCTTTCAAACAACCGTTTCTTCACAATTCCTCGAGCAATTTTAGCTTTAACTAATCTACAAGTTGTCGATCTGTCAGCCAATCGAATCACACAGGTCAAAGATGAAATCGAATTGTTAGAGGTGGATGAATTAAACTTAAATGATAATCAAGTGAGGCACACTTTTGCTAGAGTAATCGTACATTTGGTATTGTCTTTACTTTTTCTATTTCCAGATTTCTCAAATTTCTGCTAATATATCAAAATGTAAACGCTTGAAAGTTCTTCGATTAGATAATAACAATCTCAACTTGAAATCAATTCCAACTTCATTGTTAAAAGATTCAACTGCATCGCAACTAAGTGTTAAAGGCAATTGTTTCGACGACAAACAGTTTCAACTGGTTGAAGGTTTTGATGACTATGAAAGACGATACACGGCAAATCGGCGAAAAAGAGATTAAGCCTTACTAAGGGTAAAAAAGACAAGTAGAGAGTGTTCACTTGCAATAAAGATGGAGTTTTCTCGAATTTTTGTCCGTAATGAGTTTGTTAACTCATCATCATTGGTCAAGCTAATTATCAAGTCTTTTTGCTTACTTTACTACTCTTTCTGTTTCTTGTTTCAAGAACACAATTTGGGGTCACATATTATTATTTTACTATTATTTTTAAAATATTTTTTTTATCATACTAGTTTGACTATAGACAATTGAGCGGACTGCTAAGACTTCAGTTAGCAAAAACCCAGACCGGTTTCAATTCTAATTGACCAATATTTAGCCAACCTTCATCATTTTTTTATCGTTTTAAGATAACTTTCAATCAACCACACCGATCCAACGGCGTCTACTAGCTCAATGGAACAGATGATGTAATTGAGTCTTCGGTTATCTCTGAAAATAGTGGATCTATAGCACTGAGCACGTGCTGGATGTTTCCTTTTTATATAGACAGAACCATGATTGTAGAGTTGTGTAATAGAGATGCGGCCCAGAGCCGCGGTTTCGGATATTGCTTCTGTCAAAATCTTCAATGTTGCAAAAGCGAAAGGTTTTCCTCTCTAATAGACCATTTTTGCTGACATATCTAAATCCATGAAAATCTTTTTATTCGGAAATATGTTTAGATTTGAGTTGGATCGAGGTTCTTCATGCCTGTCAAGATGTTCATATGATCAGTGCTAGCCACATGAAGAGGTTTTACCACATTTTTGGGTTTAATTATGTAGCAGTGATGGTGCTATTAAAAAGTTGATAGTTAAAGATAATAGATCGATGAGAATAACTGCAAGGTGAATCTGACAAAATGTGCTTTAAAAAGCAAAATCCGGCTACTTATGTAAATAAAACCACTGATTTTGTTTTTTTACTAGCATCTGTAATGAAAACAAAGGAACACAGATCCTTTTTCCTGGAAGGTTTTTTACTATCTCGATGCCTTCTATCAAACGGCCTGTGAATGAATGATATCGCCGTTGGGCATCGTGAGCGATTTCCTCGTGAGAGGTGCCAAGACTTTTGGATCACCCTTTTCTATATAATAGGATCTAAAGGGCTAAAATACCCTGACATAATAGCCCTTAAGAACCTATGAATTACCCTATATAAAAGGGTCTGGGAAAGTAAGTGTACCTCTAAAATATAACACTTGAGGACTCGATGCTACTTCCAGTATACAGGACTTGAGGATCTAAGGAAACAGTCAGCGAAATATTCGTATCTGCGATTGGTACGATCCCATGGCGATCTGTACTATGCGTAGAAAATTGACTTCGTTTTTAAAAGAGCAGCTTTGATCTCACAATTCTATGATGTGAATTTTGTATTTTCATGACTCAATAAAATTTTATGTTCTTAGTTCTACATATATTTTCTGGATTGTAATTGTATCGTACGTATCGTCACCGTATCTCCGATACATGGAATCCGCTTTTTTCTCTTTGTATAATTTACTAAAAATAATCTATGATCAAACATCATCTTCAGAAAAATCTATTTCGTGATACTGAATTTAATTGATTATATTCTTCAAATTTCCTTTCTTGTTGATGTTGAAGTTCACGAAATTCTTTTTCAAATTGATGATATCAAGAATATAGAACACATACTTGAAATAGCAATACTGATGCTACTATCACAAAATTGACCGATGGAATAAATTTTCGAACAAAAGGATTCACCACTTTTTGGTTACTTGTTGTTTTCGATCTGAAAATTGGGCTAATTATTATTATTCCTTTATTTGAGGTACAGAACTATGATGAACAATAAATTTAACTGACAACTTTCATGTTCATTTCTGAAGCTTTTGTTGGTTAGAAACTATAAACAGTTGAATCACTTGTTAATTTTTCTTTCAGTAATAAGTGAGTTAAGAAAAATTACAAATAAAAATGAATAATCAATTTCGAAAAAAGTTTCTTAGTCAGTAAGTGAATTAATTATCTGCTATTTTGACTACTACTTTTCCAACATGTTGTTGTGACCATTGATATTGATATGCATTCTTTAAATCTTCAAATTTAAATATTTTGTCAATAATGGGTTTAATCTGATGCATATCAATCGCCTGATTCATTTCATTGAATTGTTCTACACTACCAATTAGAATTCCACGTACAGTAGCATTTTTCATTAATGCTAACATCGATATATCGTTATTGTTAATCTTTGAACTATCATCGTCTTTTTCGTTACGTGCAAGAAATCCAATAAGACCAATTGATCCACCGAATGCCAATGCTTCAAACGATTGTTTTAATGTTTTAATACCACCAACTTCAAGAATATGATCAACTCCTCTGCCACCATCACTCATCTCTTTAGCTTTCTTACCCCATTCTGGTATTTCACGATAATTTATTGTAGAAACATTCTTTTCACCAAGATGTTTCTTGATAAGAGCAATTTTTTCGTTAGAAGATGATGTTATAATAACTTTTGCACCGGCAGCTAATGCAAATTGTGCACCAAAAATACTAACACCACCAGTACCTTGTACAAGAACAGTTTGACCCGGTCGTAATTTTTTGTCTGATAAACCATATAAAGCATTCCATGCTGTCAATGCTGCACAAGATAACGTTGCAGCTTCTTCATACGAAAGTGATGCAGGAATCTTAACACAGCTCAATGCTGGAAAGACACCATAATGACGTAGACATCCATCAACAGAACCACCAAGACTTGATGCTATTGCTTCTTCAGTTAATTGTCCACCTATATGATTTAAATTGAAATTTGGTGATACACGATCCCCGACTTTGAACTGTGTTACTCCTTCACCAACAGCTGTTATTTCCCCAGCACCATCACTTCCTGGTACAAGGTTCTCTTTCAATGAAATTGGATATTCTCCTTTACTAATTATCAGATCTCGATAGTTAAGTGAACAAGCATGAAATTTGATTTGTACTTCGCTACGTTCTGGTTGTGGAATTACAGATGATTTGTGTAGAATGACTGCATCGAAACCAGAGTTGTCTTTCAATCTATACTCTTGATTCGACATATTTTGTTTTGTTTGAGATTAATTACGAATATCAATGATCTAAAATGTAGCATTAAAAGAGTCTATAGAATATTTAATGACTGTTTGTGAAATATTAGTACACGTGAGAGATTACCACTGCTATTTACACTCTTCTTTCTACAACATATATCAGATTTGTGCTTAATACAAAATTTCTAGAGTGTATGGAATAGCTTTACATGTAGATACAATTAACAGACGGTGAAAGTTATAAACCGTGATTAGATTTATTTCAGGTTAGGAGAACTGAGCTCATATCATATTAGACTGTATGGGTTAGAATAATCAAAAAAATATCTGATTATATACTATTATAATAATGGCTTATATAAAAAATAAATGAAAGAGAAAGAGACAGTAATGATGATAATGCATTTTTTTTGCATACTCAGATAGAAGGAAAAGAAAAAAATGACAGTGCATTTTGTATTTGTGCACGTACTATATGTATAAATGTAATCAGTACAAACATAGCTATGAGAGAACGAAAAAGAAACGAATAATGATCAAGGATAATATGAAATTTTGAGGTTTATGTAGGGAGAAATCTTTCAATAAGAAAATCTTCACCAATCAAAACATAAATTCAAATAATAAAAAAAATATTTTTTTTAATAAAATACATCGCTAGTCTAGGACAGAATATATGTATGCCTTATGAATATAGTATCTGATATTCTTGTAAACTGATAGTTCTTGCAACAGATCGCTCAGTAATCAAAGCAAAAATGAAAACTTTATCCGAGCATGATTAAACTTTTTTTCGAAACACACGTATTCTATTCACAATTCAGTGTTTTCACCCTCAGGCAATATGGGTGCAGTCATATTTGTAAATGGAAAAAGGAGAATGTTTTCTCTTGATCCAATATTTGATGATTTATTCCAAAATACGAAAAAAAAACAAAAGTTTTATAGATGTAACAGTCTTTCTTTAGTACATAGATATTTATCAGGGGAACACGACGTTTGTATGCAAAAACAAATATGTGTATGGACAAATGTGTGCAAGACGATTGTGCACAAAATGAGAAATGAATGTCAATGTACAAAACAAAGTGGACAAGATATCCAAAAAACAAGATGAACTAATCACTGAACAATCATAACAGGAATGTATGAGTAATCGATTTCAGTTTCTGTATATTATCATTTGTAGAATTTTCAAAGTCCGTAGAATTCTCGATGGTATGTTTTGAGTTTTGATCCTCTTTGAAACGCTTAAATCCAGGACTGGCTGAATCCACAACATTGTACAGTTGTCGGTGCTATCCTTCGACAGCGTTGATTGTATGATCGAACCGATTTCTTAAGATATTGTGTAAATTTCCAAAATACGATTGGAAGCATTGAAATTGGCCTTCAGTTGTCACTTCGAAATAATGTAAAGTGGATCAAAATCTGAAGTTTGTATAATCAGCACAAATCTAATCTAGCGATGTGTACATAGCCATCTCTTCTCACAATTGTCTTACACACAATCTTCATAGACACATTTATCAAGAATGAATTGGAAAAGTTTTAGTTAATTATATTTATGGATTATAAAATAATTGTGATACTGTACTAGCGGTTAGTTCGCGTGAATATAATCTAACTTTATCAATACTTCCGTAAAACTGTTGATTTGGAAGAGAAGATCCACAAGTTGTGCCTAAAAGTGGATTTCCCAAAATCAAAGTAGAGCCGACTCCACTGGCTGAATATGTTGCTACTGCAGTAGATCCATAAAATGTTCCATTGATGTAAAGTCGTATTCCATTTGTCGTCGAAAAGGTATAGACAGCACGATTCCAAACACCAATAGACATTACTGGGCCAGTATAGACGATGTCACTACTACCAGTGAAGATTTGAATTGTAAGGCTTCCACTAGCGGCTAGTCCCATAAATCTAAGGCACTAATTCATACCTTGTATGCCACCAGATATATGTACCAGAGTACCACCACTACTTAATGAAGCTGTATTGAACCAAAGAGATAGAGAAAATGGCCGATTAGAAGTGCCCAAAAGAACGAGTCCTGTAGTCAAGAAATAAGATCCATTAACAGGAAAATTCATCGCTTGATCGACAACACCAGAAATAGTTGAGACAGCACCACCACCCCAACTTCCATTGATATAATTAGGACCAGAATCAATCAACGAAGCACTAGAGAGAAAACGATAGTAAGCAACAAGTGTTGCATCATCAAGAATTTCGCTAGCATTTTTTATGCGAGAATTGTACAACATTTGATCGATATATCCAGTGAAATAATTAGAATAAGTACTACCACCATTAGTAGTTAGACAGCCAAACGTCGTAATTGTAGAAGTAACTTTGAGTGGTCCGGAAGAATTCTGAATAGCTTCTAAAATACCATTGAGATAAATGTATTTTTTGTTTACTGAATAATCAAAAACAAAAGCCATATGAGACCACTGATTAGCAACAATATTGGTAGTACCTACGATATCATCGGCATAAAATGCAAACGTGCTATTTATTTATATCTCACGTATATAAACTCAACATATTCAGTTTAGCAAGCCAAAAATGCATTTTACAAGTGTTCATCTGCCCAAGGTATCTTTTGACAACCGGATCGGATGCGGTCTTATTATCAAACCATTTCTTGAACAACGCGTTGATTAGGAGTAGAAATACAGTGTTCGCATAGTCAAATGATACAAATGTGAAAAATATCTTTTTTTAGTAAAAATAAGATCACTTGCATAAGGATGATTGTCTAAAAATAATATTCATGTACAATTTCATTGGAATCATTAGATAATGTTTCGTGATAAGAAAACAGACTCTTTCGCTTTGCTGTCAGACTATTGTTAGAAGAATCCGTTCCTGTTATTTGCTCATTAACGATGGATATTAAGTTTAGTTCAGTTTGTAAATCATCAATATGCGGATGACTGTAGAAAGAATGATAAAACTTGTACAGCTACTTGGACAACTACTACAGTAGTTGTTTTATTTTACCACGTAGACGATCCCCAAAATGGCAGATGCATGAATTTAACTTTAAATATACCACATTGACTCTCGTAGATAATAAGCAAACAAACCGAAAAATACAGCCCACGGAAAAATTTCTGGGACATTCAAGAATGCCTTCCCAAATTTCAATATCTCATTCAAATTAAATTTTACACGTGCGATGTATATGATTATTGGTTAAGCTTTCATATTATAACATGCAAACACAAAACTTTTGTTTTTAATGTAGAATAAGACAGAATAAAAGTTGTCCAGCAGAAAAAAGTTCTGAGACACAGTCGTTGGTCAAAAGTATGCGCCCCATATTTTAATCGATATAAGGGATGTGATGCTGAATATTTGTGTACATATACTACATGAGATATATAGATTAGCGACATCAATCTGACCGTTATACATTGAGTTGGAGAGGAGTTATGATGAGCAGTAGCTCATATGATTGTGAGCCCTATAACTCATGAACAAAAGATCGCTATGGGCTGGAAGACCAATCGTTATGTAGCCCTTGTATGTACCTATCTGGACTAAAAATTTGATGAAGGTTTATTGAGCTGTTCAAAGACTGTGCTCATATTACCGTTACGGTCAGTCTCCAGTGATATAGTTCTCTTAGTCGAAACTCAGGAAAATTACAAAAAATCGGACCGAAAATTCTACAGAATATCGTGCAGCATTTGCGGATTGTTGTCCACAATTTCTGAAAGACAATATTCCAAGAGGAAAAAAATATAGGATCTGCCCTGCTCAAAAATTAAGTTTCAATAAAAACAATTTTTATCAAAATTTTTATTATGATGGTATATCAGTTGAATAGTGACCAAACAGCATAGAAAAATAGAGCTTCATTTTCTCTATCATCCTGTAAAAAAAGAAATTTGTTTTGATCCTTTTATAAGAAAATAAGATAATCACGACATTCCTTTTGGATACACTTAAGTAATCAACAACAACTAAGGAATATTAGCATTTTCATGTAGTGTCACCCATATTTTTCGTTATTATTTCCAAAAATACAATGAATTTCGAAAGAGAGTTATTTATTATCGTTGATATTATTCGCAAACATAATACGATACCTTTGCCTCGATCTAAAGTCTAATTAAACGATTACTGTTTAACATGTGCATTCGTTCTCAGCAGTCAGTTGAATTAGTTTGTTTCAATAAAATCAAGTTTAAAATACAAAGTCTACAGTAGGCAGTGACTTTAACCAATAAATACAATCGAATGGCAACATTCTCATAATATCATGTATGATATACCTGGATAAAAATATAATACGAATTGAAGTATAAAAAGAGTAGCAGATTCTTCTTCATCTTCAATTCGTTTTCGAAACATATACAAAACAATGAAAGTTGCTCTTATTCTTATCTTCTTTGTTTGCATTGTTCGGTCGATGGCTTCAAATTCTCCAAGCCAGTTTGTCGATCAACTTACTCAACAAGGACAGGCTGTTGCTCAAGTTATTTTAGATCAACTTCAACAACAAATTCTTAGTCTTGTTCAACAAGCTGTTAATCAACTCTCAAACCTCGTTGGCTCAGGACGCGGTATTAATATAAACATCAACATGAACAATTTCGGTAGCCAAATCAAACCTATTTTGGCTGATGCTGCTAACCAAGCCCTTAGTTCAGTTCTTAGTGGTCTTTCTGGTCTCCTTGGTGGTGGTATGTATTACTTTCACTTTCTATCTAGATATTTTTATTCAAATGTATCATGCATAGGTCGTAGCTCATTGGATTTCGGTGCTGTTTTCAATAGATTCCTTCAACAAATCATACAACATTTATTTAACCAAGATTTAGCTGCTGCTCTAAGTGGTCTCGGTGGATCACGTGGTTTAGGCGACATCTTTACTGGTCAGTATATATATATATATATCAATATATTACTAAAAGCTGTTAGCGCAATTTCTCACGGGATTAAAATGTGAAAAACAATATATCCAATGTTGCTAGTTCCCTAAGAACTCGTCTTTTTATGTATACTTGAGTATGCTCCCGTATTATTTCTTATTTTAGATCATAGAACTCCAGTAAAGAGATACTCTATTAATATTTTAACCGGATTTGAATTCTTATAGTGCCTTGAAGCGGTCCTTCACAGTAGAACGATGGGATTCAGATCGCGTTTCTCACTCTCTGTGACAGGATCGATGGCCCGTCCCTAATAAGTAATTAGTTAATTAGACGCTAATTAACTGATTAGTTAAGATGTTGGTCAGGATCTGTGATGTTCTGCTGCTATCAAAATGTACCTGATGATCTTTAACCCTTGCGAGTCACGGTCTGTGTGGGGGGGGGGGGGGGGGGAGTAGGATCAAATTTCTATCCTTAAACACTTTAGCACTCTCTTTCAGAACGTGTTTCACAAAAGACATTCATTTTGTTCCTGTAGGTCTTCAACAACAAATTACAAATGCTGTGACAATTGCTCAAAGTACCCTCACAGGTGCTTTTAATAATCTAGCTGCTCTTGGTTCAAACGTAGTTGATGCTTCAAAACCACATTGGCAACAACTTCAAGGACAACTTGTTGGCCATGGTCTTAATGTTCTTGGGTCAATTTCAGAAAGCGTCAATAATCTTCATAGTGCAATTACCGGTGGTCGTTAAACGTCTTTATGAAATATCATATCTTGTAAAAATTTTTTGATGGAATAAAAGTTTATGCTGGAGAAAACATCAAAAAATCTTTATTTGCTAAAACTGTTCTTTTGTGAATATGAAAAAAGTTCTGAGAACATTTATATAAAACTTTATGTTCACTGACCTTAAGCTTAATAAATCTTGTTACTGATAGTTACAATCGTTCTACAGCACACAGTAAATAAACGTCTTACATTTATGTTATAATGCATCATGTCGGCATAGGTAAAAGAAAAGTAACTAGAAAGTTTGCTATAATAGATAGTTGCAAAGAGGCCTAGTTACCATGTACTATAGAACGATTGTAACTATTATGAACAAGATTTATATAAGTGTTCTCAGAAATTTTTCATATCTCATAATACATTCGTCACGACTCAATAGAGATCAAGAAAAATATTAGAATTTGAGGAAAATTATGAATAGTCATTTAAGAATCCAGAGAATCTATTAGAAACATTGAACAATTATCAAAAATCAACTAAATTAACCTTTTCACGACGATTCGGTTTTTCGAGGAAAATAAGTTCAATATACAAATTTTCATGCATGTTCGTCCTCGATAAACGTATTCATGGATATTTTTGATGTATGGGATGTATCCAGCGACGATTATAGATTTTTCCCATCTTCTTTTCTTCTGTGATACATGGAATTTTTTCAACTTATCTATACATGCATATATGAATATCGAAATCATTCTAATCGAGATAATGAAAACAAGCTGAAGTCATGTTCTCAAAATTTGCAATTTACATACTATTCGAGGAAAAGGACATGGAGAAAAGTAGCAACTCACAAAGTGATGTGAGTAGTTTGGATGATGGCTTCTCCAGAATGCAATTCGAATCGTCAAGCTCCGATGAACAAGTTACGGATGATAGTGATGATGATGTGAATTCACAAGTCTGGGAAGAAATAGAATCAGAATCGGATACTGAATTCTCGGAGGATTATGGAATGATCGAAGAAGTACGGGCAAATTCGGAAGATAGTACGATCAATCCTATCGATTGCTACCGACATTTCATCACTAATGAGATTATTAGTCTCATGGTTCGTGAAACCAATCGATATGCAGAATAGCACGTACAAACACAAAAAACAAGTTGTTTGGATCTGAAATCGTTCAAAATACTATGTCAAGAGACCGATTTGAATTAGTTCTCAATTTTTTTCATTTCTCGAACAACCAAGAAGAAGATGCAGACCAAGAGAGGTTGTTCAAATTGAGACCACTTTTAGATTTATTGAGAGCTAGATTCAAGTCAATTTAGTTTCCTGGCTCAGCTATTTCTATTGATGAAACAATGGTACCATGGAAAGGGAGACTTTTGTTCAAACAATACATTCCTGGAAAAGCGCATAAGTATGGAATCAAGATATATAAGGTGGCGGCTACTAATGGATACACCTGAAATTTTATGGTTTATACTGGCAAGCAGGATCCAACGGCTGGTCCCGGGCACACTCAAACCGCCTTAATCGATTTGGCAGATGATCTTTTGGGATATCATCGAACTTTAGTGCTTGATAACTTCTTTACAAGTATGACTCTAGCAAAAAGTTTATTGCGAAATGATACCTATCTTATTGGAACATTGAAAAGTAATCGGGCTGGATCACGACATGAAGTAGTTCGGAAAAAGCTCAAGCGTGGTGAAGTTTATGGACTACAGAGCAACAATGGTACAAAAGTAATCAAGTGGAAAGATAAAAGAGATGTTTTGATGATATCCACAAAGCCATCCCACTCAGCCACTTCAGTGGAGATCGGAAAAACCGATAAATCAAATGAACGCATCATGAAGCCACAAGTTATCGTCAGTTACAATAAAGAAAAACAAGGTATCGATTTATCAGATCAACTATCGGTATACTACACATGTCTCAAACGATCTAAAAAGTAGTATCAAAAGGTGGCATTTGAAATGATATTTGGAATGTCGTTAGTGAATGCTTATTTGATTTACAAGGAAAATTATGATACAAGCCGTACGACAATGCTATAGTTTCGTGAAAGTCTTGTGTGATCTTTGCTTCTTGGTGTACCATACGAGAATTTAAAACCTGGTCCGAGAGAACGTTCAGCAAGTCAAACGAAACGCAAGCTGGCGGATCACAAGCTCGAAAAAAAGGAAGAATCTACGCGCAATATTGGCAGACGGTGCACTGGCTGGTATGCGAAGGGAAAGACAGAACAGTCAAAAGAAGCGAGCAACGCAGTGGCAAAGAAAGTAAAAATTTTCTGTTCTGACTGTGATAAATTTTTTTGTTTTGAGGGTTTTAATGATAAGCATTATGCTATGGAATAAAGAATTCAAATAAAGTACTGTAGACAGAAGCTATGGCAGCTTAAGTCTAACCTCCTGTCTAAGAAGAAGGCAAAAGAAAGTGCTTTTCTATACATTTTCTCGTTAAATTATAGCGTCGCCCACCGGTGGGCGACATCGCCGTGAAAGGGTTAAAGATTGTACATTGAATCAAAAATACTAAATTTTTTTTAAAGAATGAATAGAATTATCTACGCATCCATATAGAAGATTAAGTATCTTCAACGAGAGTGTGCAATAATCGATTGCTTTCGGTAGAATAACAAACCGTTTTCTACGAAAAAGTGTACTCATTTAATCAAAAAGTACTATACTAAATCCAAAAGAGAATAAGAAAATATATTTATTCCCGACTCGTACAATAATATAATGGTACTGGTTGAACGACATACTCTTTTCATGAAACCTTAGAATAGCAAACCCTCATATGCCCTCTGAGATTTGCTAAACCCACAGTTTGATGAACGTTTCGAGTATTAAATCAGTGAAGGGTTGATAACATTAAAATAAACCTTTAAAGAGTTTATTGGCAAAATTTTTAAGGGCAAGGGTAGATTATTATGGGGAATTTTTTTTCTATGCAGCATTAAACTCCACTAGTACACGTAAGAATCAGTAATTATACTATTTTTTCACTAGAAACTATTTCCTTCCCACAACCTATCGATTATGTAGCCTCTCTGTCATGCTCGAACAAAGTTTTTAAAAGAAAATCTCACTTCTCTATCTCTTTTCCAATTCGCCTTGTACTTGTAGAAATGAATGATGCATTGTTACTCATAGAATTCAAGATATTTGTGCGGCAAAAAACGACTTCTGATGAGACATATCCGTAAGATAAACAAAAATAAATATGCATTTCACTCTATATATTTTCCATTTCTGCAGAAAAAAACCTAGTTCTCTTTCAATACATTCTTAAGATGAAAAAATATTGATATGCATTTCTCTTTATATGGTTTCCACTTCTGCTTGTCGATTAAGAAATGAATAGAACATTTTCTCTTAGAATAAAAACCATATCTTCTGGCAAAAAAAGGAATTGGAATAAATTGTCCATTTGTTAGTAGGAGAAGTTTGATGTTGAAAAAGGATATCTGCTTGACTTTATGGGATTAAAACATCTCTGCTGGAAGTGGAACAGGGGAGAAATGGCCTAGCCCTCCTCATCTTATACTATCGATTGTAAGGAATAAATCAATACCAAATGATGAAGGGAAGGAGCATCTTAAGGATACTCCAGAATGTCATTGGTTCAAAATGCATTTATTTTAAATTCACTCAAGAAAATAAATGCTCATGTATTATGGGTGTGAAACCCTGTCTAGGTTGCATGACGTTCAAGATTTTCAGTTTCAACAAGTAATGTTGTTATGTTTTTTTTTAACGTCGACTCTGAGAATTCATTGTTTTCCCAGTATGAATATCTAGATATTCATTTTTTTCCAGTGAAGGAGGGTGAGCGTCTGAAAAATTCTTCTCCTTTTATGAAACTCACATATAAAAATGTGAGTGTAAGTTTTAAGATGAATTTTTTGCCTGCTCCTCCTCCATGACAGACACGCTCCTATTGTTTGTTAGATATAATTCACTTCTAGTATTTTATATTACAATAATTAAGTTCAAGAAGATGTGTGAGTTCCACATTTTAGTCCCAAAGAGACTGCACCGACAAGCTTTTCTCAAACAAACGATGATCTGTTGATAAGTAAAAGAAACAACACATTCTGTTCATATAGATACGCGAAGAAAAATATTCATTGTTTTTTTGTTCTTTTGAATTTGACAGCTTTCTGTTTGACGAAGGTGAGTAAAAGGCCTCATTAATTATTTTTCCACTCTGTGATTCCAGAGAGTGGCATATAAAAGCTATCACCAGCATCAAACAAATCTAGTTACATTTTATTTGCACATCGTTCTCATAGAAAACATGTACACAACACAGATTTTTCTTCTGGCAGCATTTGTCATCGGTGCAGTTCAATCGCAGTCATGGGCCGGTAATTACACGGCTGACTCTTCATGCAATACGACATCTTGTTGTTGTTTAACTGGACAAGTGGTTGTGACAAGTTCTTCAACAAATACATATGCAGTTACTTCCAGTGTAACTGGTTCCTGTAGTGGTGCTACCACATTCACAGGTACTGCTTATACAAGTGGCTATACGGGATGGATGGTAGTAACTGGTAATAATGATACACTCACACTTAGCGCTGATAGCCGTACCATCACAGTAACCAATCCACTATACTCGGCATGCAGTGGAAAAGGAGTGAAAAGTGGCGCCATGAAATCGGATGCTAACAATATGTTATTGTTTGCTATAGTTCTGATCGGTATGATGGTAAATGTGTCAAAGATGTGAATTATTGTCACCATCTGAACTATTTCATGTGTTGACAAACTAGTATTTTCGTGTGTTTTCTTTCCTCTTTCTATATAATCTTGAATAAAATGTTTATTCCAGCAATCATATAAAGTGATTTGTCAACATTTAGCCAAAAAATCAAGTTTCTATGACTATATCGATAGAAATTATAATATATTGATTGGGCACATTCGTAAAAATTTTCGCCCGATATTAAAAGTAGTCAGCTGTAGTTGTCTCTTTGTTTGTTCTATCTTAATGAGAACGAATTATACTATATTCCGGCCATACTTGCAGATCTAATATACAATCAGTAAAAGGATACTTTACTCATAATACTCCCTATAGGGTGAAGGTGGGTGAGTGGATGAGAACAACTACCATAATCCATAGATTTCACTGCAACAACACAGATCATCTGATGGCAATAAATTTTAATGATTTTGAAGAAGAAAAAAAAGCACAAGATCAACCTATAATTGTTATATACCTTCTTGGTAACCTGTTTAATGGATGATTATCGTTTTTCGTTTGTATTTCGTTCCATATAACCACTATTAATTGTCATTTGTATTAATGTGTAATTAGGGGTGTTACTTCAACTTAACTTTAACTTAACCAATTAAAATTAAAGTAGATATGTTGACATAGTCTTGAATAATCATATTATGAAAGTATCTTCAAGTCCTCCAGCCCTCTGGTGCTATGTTATGAAAATCAATGAGAATGTCATACTGGAGTATGTTAAGGTACACAGAATAGTAAGCTGTCTCAACTTAGCTTCTGTGGTAGAGAAAGAGGCACATAAATAGTAGAAGACATTGTATAATCAAAGAACCTAGTGAATCGCCTCGATCGGCACTATTGGTCATCTTTTGAAGTATATATACAGGTGTTTGTAAAAACTTGGAAAGAAATTGTTTTTTAAACAGCCGTTTTTCTACTATTCTATGTAACTAAAAAAGTAATATTTTTGAGGAATAAACCGTCGACAAATATGCTACACATTGTATATATAGAAATGTAATTTCCTTCCTCTTCGATATTCATTCATTCAATTATACCGTCGACCATTGACTTGAAAAATCATCATTTTACAATTTTGTCTTTTTGGAATAGAGACATACGATCTGCTTCTCTAATTCATCATGAAACAAACATTCTACTCAGTACTATTTATTACAATATTGACAAATTAAAACAAACAGGTTCACTTAAACATCGAGATGAAAATGATCGGCCATGTGTTCTTGGTGAAAACGAAAAAAAAAACTATTGGTCAATACATTCCCCATAACAATGAAATAACTCTTAATGAAATGAAAGAAAAATTATCGAAAATGCACCACAAATCAGTATCTACAACAACAATTAGTTGTCACCTTCACGAATATGGTTATAAAAATATTTTGCCTCAATCTATTCACATATTAACATCAAATTAAAAACAACGACACGTACTATGACCCAAGAAACATAAAAATGATGGTTTCAATATTATAATATTTACATATGAGTATTCATTTCAGCTTTTTTGTAATACATTTTATCGATGGACGGAAAATTCTAATCAAGAATTTAAATGCTCATCCAAAACTCGCCAGGTTCAGGCTTGGAATGCAATAAATGTGAAAGGTATATTGACATGTCACACATTTCGATGGCCCAGATTATGTTTCTATTCTTGAAAGTTATCTTCTTCCAGCTGCCACACGTAAGTAATGAAAGAAAATAATTTAGTATTACTTGTGTATTCTTTCGTTTTTAGGCTAATCTGGTCCAAATTGGTGTTTACAGGAGGACAATGACCCCAAACACACAAGTAATATTTGTCAAAAATTTATCGACGAAAATGTACCACAGTTATTAGATTGGGCCATCGAACTGTCCTCATGCAAATCCCATCGAAAGTATCTGGTCGATCGCGAAACGCAATGTGGAGAAAAGAAAACCACCAAATCATGATGAGCTTGAAACTATTTTTAGCTGATGACTTTTAAAATATTGATATGGAAGTTGTGAAAAGTTGTGTGATATCGATAAAAAAACGATGTTTTTCTCTTATTGATGGTTAAGGTGAATGAATAGAATAGTACTAGTTGTAGGCTATCAATTGTTACGCAAAACTTGGAGAGGGTTCTTCTCTGAGAAAATATTATATAACAAGATGGGCGAGTTTTATTGCAAATACTTGAATATAGTATTTAGAGAAGAAATTCGAAAAAAACGATTGATGAACTCCAACATTTTTCAGATAAAAAAGTTAAAACAATTGAAATATCCACGACAAGTATTTCTGATGTGGTAAAGGAAACAATATACTTGTTCAACATCTTTTTTAACAGTCAATCAAAAGAATATAAAATTATATTGTCATATAGAAGTCGTCATGGGCTATTTCTCAAACTATAAAACAATTCGAAGAGCACATGTATAGAAGAAGATGTCTGTGAAAGAAGGGTTCCAAGTTCTTTTTTTGCAAACATCTGTATGCGCATTTTTGCAGTAGTTATTTTTGTGTGTAAACTTGCTAATGTAAGCATTGTTGAAAAATGCAGCAGATATGACATGTTTAACAAAAAACACAAAAATAAAGTATTTTGCGCGTTAAAATGTTGCTAAAATCATTTATCGAAACGTTTACACGACTATAAACAATTGTTCTAAAACTTTTCCTCGCTTTTGCATTCGAAAACTGAAGTTCTCCGCGTTTCAACAGGTAATTATAATTCCACGTGTGTACACGCCGAAAAATATACTTTTTTTAGGCGTTTCCTGTTTACTTGGGTCGTGGATAAAAATTTTAACCATATCAGAACTTCTTGTGGTTTCTTGAAAAAAATCCAGTCAACTGAGACTAGGTAATGCATGACATTTAAACGATACTTTACATCAGAATT
>JAJEKB010019385.1:8097-21914 GCA_022393335.1 Macrotrachela quadricornifera
TCACAGACATGATAGACACCCTTATCAACAGCACATCACAGACATGACAGATATCTTAGCAAGACCTCCGTCACAGACCGTAACCGATAGGCAAAAGTAGCATCACAGACCGTAACCGATAGGCAAAAGTAGCATCACAAACCGTGACTGACAGGCAAGAGTAACGTCGCGGATCGTGTTTCACATTTTTAATCTCGCGGGGATTGCGCTGAAAGCTTTTTCCCTAAAATATTGAGTTTTTATAGAATATTAATTAATACTTTTGAGGAATATCTGCGTTTTCAGTGGTATTTTTCTAAAGGAGAAACGGCAGACTTCAGTATCACACAGTCATAGAAAGTCAAGTAGATTCATGAAGTCCACTGTTTTCTCTTGTTTTTTTCCGAAATTTTTTCGTGCCTTGCCATCTACATATATATATATATATATATCTGCAGCATGGGCCAAAAGTCACTTTACCAGGAAAAAAGCTTGTCAGCGCAGACCCTTTGAGATTAGAATGTGGAATTCACATATCTTTAAACAATTGGATCCCAGCTAAATAAACATAGAAACCAATTTCTGTATCGTGCCTGTCTGTAATGAGGGAATGTCTGTAAGGGTGGGGGAGGAGCCGCAAACTTCGACTTAAAACTTACACTCACATTTTTCCTATATGAGTTCCACAAAAGTTGAGTATCTGCATTATGATTCAAGTAAACAAACTGATTTTTCTATCAATGGTAAATAGAGGTGTAAGCCGTGCGGCTTAGCCGCCGCCGCCGCTGCGATAAGGATGAAAATATTTAGTTTTTCTATATTTTGAGGATTTAGAATTAGTTTCAACGGTCTCTCTAAGCTAATTTCGTATAAAAAGTTTTTCTATTACCAATTTTCCTTTTTTCTACAAAGATTTTTCCAAAATAAGAACTTTTTTGAAAAAAATCATGAAAAAATTTCAGCCGCCGCCGCCGACTAAGGTCTCGACTTACACCTCTAATGGTAAAGGCATATTCAAGGTTTACATCAATAAAGATATATCTAGAGAGACCTCTTGTTAAGTCTTGCTATTAATCTTAACAAAAATTCACTTTTTCATAGATTAGAAAGAAAAGAATACGCTTACCAAAGGATTTCTCTAGGCATATCTTTATGAATATAAAGCTTGAACATATCTCTACCACTGATAAGAAAATTAGCTCGTTTGCTTAAGCCGTAATAGAGAAATTCATTTTTTATTTTTGGCAACACGGCTTTTGTGCTGTTGTATATTGTTTTTCTTCAATCTGTGAAAAGTGAGTTTTTTTTGTGCAGATTAATAGCGACACTTAACAAGAGATCTTTCTAGACATATCTTTATGGATGTAAACCTTGAATATGCCTCTATCATTGATAGAAAAATCAGTTTGTTTACTTGAATCATAATGGAGATATTCAATTATTTTCCTGGTAAAGTGACTTTTGGTCCACCCTGTATATATATATATTGTTCAGCGTCTGTCGGTCAGTCGATCTGCGCCGGATCAAGGTTTAAAAATTAAAGGTTAAATAAGACTATAAACGGAAAGCGCTAAGGGCTAATATAATGATGCATCTATGAGTCCTCAAGAATTATCCTTTGGAGGTATTTATAAGCTCTCCAGGATTATTATATATATGGATATACTAAATCCGAGCCTCTCGGTTTCGGTTTTAATTACAGTCTGTCACGTTATTGGTATCAAATCTAATGACTAGAACTTAGCAACATTCTTAGAATAGTCTCACACAAGTTTTCTTGCAGTAAACTTTATTCATTCCTTGTTTTTTAGTTATTTATTTAATCAATCTTTTTATATGAGATTTCGAGACACCAAACCAGTTTCTCGATGTTGTTTTTTAACCTCTAATCTATCCTGAACTCATAAATTGTAACTTTAACCTTACTAATATCAGCTTTCACTAAGAATGTGATAAAGACTAACTGGGAACAATACCGAGACCTAAATGAGTTGGACTGTGATTATAAATGAGACCGAGACCAACACTTGATCGAAACGAAACTTTCAGTTTGGTTTCGAGTTCGGTACATCTCTAATTATATAAAAGTACCCATAGGTCCTCAACGGCCATCCTATACATGTACCTATATGTTCTCAAGAGCTAATTATGAAGGTATCCATAGTTCTTCACGGACTGTCCTATAGACGTACCCATTAGTGCGCAAGAGTTATTATATGAGGATACCCATAGATCTTCATAGGCTGTTATATGGAGGTGTTCATAGATTCTCAATGGTTATCCTGTCGTAGTATCTATAATTTCTCTAGAGCTATTCTATGAAGATATCCATAGATTCTCAATGGCTATTCTATAGAGACATCCATAAATCCTTAACAGCTATTTTATGGGTTGCTCATAGGTCGTGAGGGGAATAAGACAATAAGAGATAAAAATACATGAGGTACAACAAATATAAGGCTATAAGACCAAAGATTACATTGTCTATAAAAATATGTGCAATATAAGAGTATGGGATCGTAGGGCTATCTACATATATATATAATGTCAAGAGTACGTATGATCTTACTCAGTGAAAGGTCAAAGCTTTGAGATCATACGTTAAAGGAAAAAAGGAGTCGCGCGGTATGCAAGGGTTCTTACTAGTTAATAACATATTTCTGACAAAAGATCGCATTTTCTCAGCAAAAACTCATAAAAATATTAATTAGAAATATTAATTAGTTATTAATATATTTAATAAGTTTTATTAATAATTAGCCAAAAAATAATCCTCCCCCACCTCTCAATAGAAGGTCACTAAAAAAATTAGTAATGTGCTGACAAGGGAACGCTCTCAGGTGCCCCACTCCAATTTCGTTCGTTCATACATCATTTAATAGAAGACCTCGAGTAGATAAATACCCTAAAAGGATTTCGGTCGACAGCCTTTTCTTCGGAAATTATAGTCATTTTACTGAAATTTTAGCCTATGACATGGTATCTATCAGCAAATTGATCATCGTTATTTTGTCCTGATATTTTATCCACAGATAGATCTACTTATAACTAGAATATCCTAAAAATTTCATCACAAAAGAATATTATCTTCATGAGATATTCAACCCTCCACAACTGGAGATTTTTACATCTTTTTGTGGGACATAAGTGATTTTTGAAGATTGAATATCTCGTGAAGAAAATATTCTTTTGTGATGAAATTTTCAGGATATTCTAGTTATAAGTAGACCTATCTGTGGATAAAATATCAGGTCAAAATACCGATGATTAATTTGCTGATAGATACCATGTCATAGGCTGAAATTTCAGTAAAATGACTATAATTTCTGAAGGAAAGGCTGTCGGCCGAAATCCTTTTAGGATATTTACCTACTTGAGGTCTTCTATCAAATGATGTATGAACGAACGAAATCGGAGTGGGACACCTGAGAACGTTCCCTTGTGAGACACGATATAAAAGCATTCCTTTTCATTTTGCTTTTTTTTGGGGGAGGGGGGGGGGAGAAGAGGACGGGAAAGGATTAACTGATCTTCAATGTTGAAGATCGACATCAGTTCATATTGGTGATTTCTGTTTGACAGTAAGTATTAGAGACTTCTAGCTACCTTCGACAACGTCTTAAATGTCTATCAATCTATACAGATATTATCTAAATGAACCATATTATGTTTTATCAACAGTTTGACATTAATATCTTTTATATATACTAAAGTTCTCAAGAAACTTTAATGAAATAGGGAAAATTAATCTCACTCTACCATAACTCTTTATTTCAAATAAGTACTCGATATACTGCAGATGAATATAACAAAACAAATGATCAATGATCACGTCTATGGGATGATCAACATTTTCATAATTCTACATAATTCTAAAGTATTTTCACTTTACTGTATAATCATTATGTGAAGATCTACTAAAAATCGATCAAGTTCGATACCTTATCTTTGTTCTTTTTCGGCGAAAAACGATATATTTGCACACTCTATATATGATTGATTGTTTTCGATTTCACAGGATAATATTTATAGGTAACTAGCAATAATATATATTGTTGAGTGTCACATAATGGCTTTTTTTCAAGTATGAAAAGATAAAGTCAATATTTGATGAGTGTTATTAAATAAAAACAATATTTGACAGACAACTTCCTATGATTGAAAAAGATAAAAATACAAGTATGTGATAGTTTCATTTTTCTAAGATTTTCTTACAGTTCAATATTGCTTTTACTTGCAGAATGGTAGGAGCCTCTTTATATTACACATTATTTAATAAAAAACATCAATTTTTTTAAAAATTGGTCGATGTTAAATTTTATTCCGTCACATTCAAAGTTTCGAATGAAAACAAATGAAAGAAACTAATATCTATGTTTAATAAATCTATTTTTATTTTTTGTTATTATCTTTTGTGAAATAATTATGCATTAGGTTAAGATATAAATGTGAGTCATAGAAAATAAAACATTTTCATTTTTTATCTATTGTCGCAATATGACAAAATTGCGCACAATATAAATTAAGCTTGAGAGATAGCTAAAAAAGTCTCATATTTTAGGAAGTAGATAAAATAAAAAGAAGATAAGAACTGAAAAAAACTAGAGCAACTTGTTCTTTTTTTAGAATATTTTGTTTTCGTAGAAATTTGAAGTATGAAAATACGATATTCACAGTGAGTTAATATTAAAAATGAAATATGTATAAAAAAAAATTTTTTTTGTTGTTTCATATGATTTATGTCAAATAGATCATTTCTAAATTCAGATTATTCAAAACAATATTCTTTTCAAATTTTTATTAAATAAATATTTTTAAGATTGTGTATAAATTGATGATATTCTAAGTAACATATATATGAATCACTCAAAGAAAAATTAGGTTAATTCATAATGTATAAATTATTCTAAATGGACTTGTTATTTATTTCTTTTATATTGATAACATAATGTTTTATCTTTTATTGTTTTCATTATTAAAAATAGAAATGTAATAAGAAAATTTAATTATAAAATATATTTTATTAAGAAAATAAAATAGATGCAATGAAGAATAATATAAATAATCAATTTAAAAGAAAAAAATCAATTTTAATTATAGTTCGAAAAAAGAATTTTTTTGTTTAAAAATGATTTGTGGCACATTGAAGATAAAGAGCAGCATCATGAAGAGCTTTGGGTGTATAATAATGAAGAAGATCATTTTTCCAAAAAGCCCATGATTCCGCATTAATTAGTTTTGGAACAGGTCGATCAAGAAGTGTAATAGGTGTTCCTGATTCATAATGTGCAGCAATCCATTGAACAGCTTTGAGAATACCATTTGATTCAACATCCAAAATACATTTACATAAAGTTGATGATGGTTTTATTTCGAGTTCTTTAACTTCTTTTTGAAGACGAAGCCATAAATCCCACATATGAAATTTATGTACAATACGTTCTGTTGATGACCAATTATTACCAAGACCATCATCTGATTTACCAATCATAGAAAGAATCTAAAAATAGATAAGAATAGAATTAATAATAGTTTAAAAATAAAAACTAACCTTGTCAATCATATTCATAGTAAAATCAAAATAATCTGATGGAATTGTATCATCTGGTGCATACATTAAAACTTTAACACCATCAGCTGCATGAAGATTATGATTAACAGTTGGAATATGATTATATTCATTAGCATTTGGATTAAAAAGTTGTAAACCTTGTACTGTCATTGAATGAATTGCATGAGCAATTGTTTCATTAAAATTTGATGAAAGACCAGCAGCACGAAATTGCATTGCACAATGATTAAATCGCATTCCATGTGTTGTTGTCATTATCAAAGTAAGAAGGAACACAACGAATTGTTTCATTATTATTTTATTTTAATATTAAATAATGAAGAATAATAAAATGAATTTGTTTGAATATTAAATATAAAATACATCATAAAGTCTACTTTTATAGACTCTATTTTTTTATAATCATTCAAGTAGAAAAGATAATGATAAGATATCAAAAGGATATTTCTTATTTAATATAAACTATTTACTTAGATAAACTAAATATTAATTTTTTTTTTACGTAATAAAAATATTCTTCCAACATTTAATAGTTTAGTAAATAGAAAATAAAGTGATATGTGTTTTTTTTATTTATTTTGATAATTGTCTATCTTGATATCAAAGATTAAAACAAACATATCATCTGAACTATCGTCTATCTTATCATTAGCTAGATATACTTATATTAAAATAATACATTGTTAATAGAATGTTATTTGATAATTTACTTGATTTATTTGTTTTTAATCTTTGATTGTTAATATTATTTTATCTAAATTGTTGTTCAATTACCCATAGTCAAAAGCTAGATAGCTGATTCCGGGATTTCTGACGCTCAAAATCAATTATTTCCTATTGGGTTTTTTCCACTATTGTAAAGATGAGAGATAGTATTAACCGTGTCATTTATAAATTTTGCAAGGGTATTCTTTAATTTACCTCGAACAAAGTAGTGTTGTCTTCTATAAACAAAATAGAATTCGATATGAGGAAGCGATGGGAAAGCATCAAATTTTTGCGTGATCTTTTCTCCACTATTATAAGAGTAAAACAATATTATCTATGATGATTGCAGATTCTCAAGGGTGTTGTTTAACCTGCTCCGAAAAATTCAATGCTGCCTTTTAACCATAAGAAAGAACGAGATTTTGGGAGAGGGTGATGAGAATTGAGTCTTGAGGATGATCTTTTTCTCCACTGTTGTAAGGATAAGACGTAATTTTGTCTGCATCGATTACTGCTTTTCAAAGGTCCTATTTAATTCGCTCCGAACAATCCAATGTGATTTCGTAACTATAAAGGACAACGAAACACAGATGGACGAGAAGTTTTGGGTTTTTGGGTGATAATTTTTTTCACTAGCCTAAGGATGAAATATAATTTAGTCTTCGTTAATTATAGGTTTTGAGGGTTCTCGTTAATTCATCGCGAATAACTCAGTGTTGTCATTTAGCCATAAGAAAGAACGACATGTGGGAAGTGGACGAGAATGGTCAGTTTTTTGGGTGATCTTTTTCTCTACTATCGTAGGGATAAAACATAATATTGTCTGCATCGATTATAAGTTTTTGAGCGTCTTTATTAATTCATCTTGAGCATTTCAATGTGATTTTCGAACCAACTTGAGGGTGAGAGTGAGAGTGAGAGTCAGAATTTTTTCCATTATTATAAAGGCGAAACATAATGTAGTCTGCGTCGATTATAGGTTTTCAAGAATCCCGGTTAATTCCCTCCGAATAGTGCTGCAAAAATACAAACGCATCTTGTATTCTGTGAAAGACATAACTCTCTAAAACATGTCATTGTACAATATGTATTTTCTTTATTATAATGTAAAGTCAATATAGGCTAGAATTCGAACTTTGTATTCTCAATTTTATAACATGTAAAGTCACAATAGCTTAGAGTCTCAATTTTGTAATCTCATATATTCTCATTTAATAAGAGAAGAACTAGGATTGGATAATTTTTTATAGCATGTGCTCTATCTAACTTAACCTATTACACGTATGACAACGAAAAATTTAAAAATATTGACAGGACATTAGTGGCATTACAGCCTTTCTTTTAATCAGAAATGTGAGACACAGAAACAATCATTTAGATATATGTAAAAGCCTCAGAAGTCATACAGTAAGGAGATATGGATACACAATAAGCATATCTCATTTATTCTGAATTCTACTGATTGTCAACTTCATACATTTCTTTGAGTGAGGTTGCCACGGAACAATAACACAAAACACTTCTCTAGATGAGTGTGCCATAGGACGACAAGACAGCTCATCTTTCTCATTAAGCATGGCATGGAACACAGATCTGGACATATAATGTTCCAGTTATTAGTCCTATTCAATTTAGATAATATGAAATTGAAAATACAGGATTTGAATTCTAACCTATATTTACTGTACACATGAATAAATTAGTATTTCTGGTACTGAAGGTTTTGAATGCTAGTTTTCCTTGTGAAACAAGTTAGAGCATGTTGATACATGTATGAATATGATTTGTCGAATTCTAGGTTTTTGAAGGGATAATATTCTCTAGAACACAAAGTCGCTTTGTATTTGCGCAGCTCTCGTCTCGAACACCTCACTATTGCTTTCTAACAATAGGAGGAACACAAAGAGGAAAATAGATGTTTCCAGAGATTTCACCAATTGGAATCTCGCCCCCTTCTACAAAGTCCATAATAGGTCCAAAAAACATTGTTTTATTCTTATAATAGGAAAGAAAACCTCTTCCTATTCATTGTTACACCTAAATTTGGATGGCGAGATGTTTTTCAATAAGATATTCACCAATGGTGAAGGTTCGGTGAGTATATTGGTGAAAGTACAATGGACTTTCGTCAACTGATGAAAGTGAGGTGAAATGTCTCAATTGTCATGGAATAAAATATACTCATTGGCAGCGACATGAATACTGCTTTTTCATAAATCGGGAAAGATTCTACTTCTTCATTTGTATTAACTATAATACTTCAAAACATCTCTTATCAATGTTTCTTCTATCAATATGACCTATGAACATTCCTTTATCAGTGGTAGAAGAATCAGCCCCTTTGGTCTAAACATGGCAGAGATATTCAATATTTTCTGCGATAAATGAGCTTTTGGTCCACCCTATAGTTAGTCTCACCGGTGGGAGCCATTATTTCGATTGAGTTAATATAGGATATATGTTAGTGCTGAATTTAATTTTATTAGAATATATATATTATAGTTTACACTCATCGATATAGGTGAGACGAATTTTGTTAAGTCAACGTTCAATTTACAATGAAATTGCTGAAAATTTACTGTATTTTCGCCAATGGGCGAAAGTACGGCGAACTTTCGTTAATTGGTCAAAGCCCAGTGTACTTTCGGCAATGGCAAAAGTCATATTGGCGGAAGTCCTATGGCGAGATTCGGGAACCCCCAAAATTTCACATACTTTAAAATTTAAATATCTTCCTATAGGCAAGCCAACAGTAGTTAATATTTTAACCTTGTTAGTTTGGCGGTGAGAGTTTTCATTTGATCTAAATATGTGGTATCTTTTTAAAGAACAGCATAAACACATCCATTGTTAGAACCATATGTCGAAAGTATTGAGTGAATTGATGCACAAAACTGTCATCAATGTTCTCACACACACACAGACGTCATAATAGCAATACAATGAGTAATGACAAGTTACGTAGTAAGATATTCAACAGAACAATCATTTCATTACCCTATTCGTCAATATATGATTCTATACTTGAAAAAATTCTGAATGTTTGTAGTGCAACGACATGGATACACCTCAATTTTCAAGATGCCCCAAAAGTTGAAAATTTTGAGTGGTTTCTATTGAATAGTTGGAAACATTATAACTATGGTAGGGCTATAACCAGTAGTTTCATTATTGTTAACTATTATTTATAAACAGTTATCTCAGTATCAATGTTTGCGAAATAATAGATTCACTTCACTCCATATATAACGATGCACCAGATTTGACTCAGAATCATCACGAAGAAAAATATAACGACTTTTTACTAAACAATAAATCTGACACTGGAGATCAGATACCTTGTAACACTGACGGTAGGAACGTTTTTATCCTAACTCACAAACTAAGGATGAGGGCAGAAACGTTTTGACCACATCACACAATGTTAGGGTAAGGCAGAAATCTTTTTTCTCGCATTTTACAATGTGACGGTAAAGGCAACTATTTTTTCATCACATTTAAAAACGTAAAGATTGATATCATTAACATTTTCATGATATCTAGCAAGAGCGATGACCAGAGTACAAGTTCCGTTCCACATAGAGTAATGTATAGCGAAACTAGGAATAGTGTTATCATACAGCAGAATGTCTGAGCAGAAGTTAGCTGAATACAATGACGTGTCCCTACCCATGCAGATGCAAACTTTGATACTGATTGCTCTTCCACTTTCATGAATATCCATTCGATTATGAAATCAGCCGCATAATTTATGAAGTAATTAAATACACGCTCATATCTAACGGTTTCCCGATCACATGTCTTTCATCAATAGAAGTGCAAAGTATAATCCCAATGAAAAGTCATAACTTTCCGCACTTCAACTTGCATGTTACTAAAAACTCATTCACTTTAAGCCCACATGTATACCGGCTCAGTAATCATCTCATCACACCAAAAGCATTCAAAATTTTCAAAGTTTACGCTATGCAAAAATTTCGGAGTATTCATTTGGCTACCTCAAAAGTATTTAAAATGATCAAAATTCAGCGGATAGATTTCCATTTCTACATTGAAGGTAGTTTACTGTTAGTAGTGCTGCAAATCTCGATATCCGACTTTAGGATATTATGACATCTCTCAAGTAATTTGATATAAGTATGTACCAGTTCCAGTCATGACTGGCATCTATTTCGATTGATATTTAGTCATGATTGGTACCCAGTCGTGACTGGTCATCAATCCTCTGATCTTTAGTTTATCAAATAAATAATACTTCTCTCTTTTTTTGTCACATTATAATAAACTGATATGAACCTATTGAAGACATAATACGAGCTATATCATAACAGTAATTGATTATTCTTGTGTTACTATGTGCCAACTGTAGTCAAATATGGTATCTATATATTAATGTCGAATGTCATATCTGGTTCCTTTCCTATCGATCAATGTTTTTAGCCAATCAGAATTCAGATTAAAAGTCGCGAGACTATTCTATGGAAATACCCATAGATTCTCAAGGGCCATTATATGGTGGTACCCAGCAAAGGATATAGTATGAGGATATCCTTGTATCCTCAAAGCCGATACAATGAAAATACCTATCGATCCTCAGTGACTGTTATATGTGGTAACCATAAGTTCTCAACGTCTATCTTATGGAAGCATACAGGGTTGCTTCAGAACTATTATACGAGGCTAATCATAACTCTTCAAGGCCTATAGTACGGGGATACACTAGGGCTTTCAAGGACTATTATATAGAGACACTCATGGATCTTTAACAACTATCCTACGAGGATACCGATAAGTCCTTCGGAGCTTTTCTATTGAATGGGGACCCATTAATGGTCAAAGTCTATGCTATGGACATACTCATAAGCAAGGGGGCAAAGACTAATCGGAATGGCTGGGAATGGATCGGAATGGTTGCGAATGGTTGGGAATAGATCGGAATGGTGAGAATGGATGTGAATGGATAAGAATAGGTGAGAATAGGGATGCTGTTATGTCAGTAGAGACATCTCCTGACATAAATAGGCCCTCTTTATCCCTCTATAATATGAAGGAGAAAGAATCGACTGATGGAAGAGAGAGAGAAAGAGAAAGCACATATTTTGTTGCTTTTGTTTTTGATTCATGTTTTTTTTTGTTTTTTGGTGAAGAGGGAAAATAAAAGAAGAAAATAAAAGGAGCAAGAAAAGGACCTAACAATTTGGTGCACTGATCGGTTTTTGCCTATTATTCATATAATTAATGTATGTTAACACACCAAGATGCAGCACGACTCATTGAAACTGAATTTAATCGATTAGTAAATATTGATATCAATTTCCTTGATCGTCCAACAGTATATCCTGTAGTTTATCGTCCATCAGAATTAATCATGGCAGAAAAAACCGTCGCAACACTTCTAAGTAAAACTGTAGAGCACACACCTGAATATTCCGGTAAACCAGATCAAGATGCTGATGGATGGCTGAAGGATTTAACTGCTACATTCCGTATGGCTGATATTGCAGAATCACAAGCATTAGAAATAATATCAACATTTTGGAAGGGCATGCTAAACAATGGTTTAATGAAAATATTACAATATTCGAATCCTGGAATGTATTTAAAGCTGAATTTATTCATACGTACTCATCTCCAACAACAAAGCAATTAGCATCTAATCGTTTACGAACTCGTCAACAACGATATGATGAAGCTGTTATTGAATATTATACAGACATTATGAAATTATGCAAATTAGTTGATCCAAACATGACTGATGCCTCCAAACTTGATCACTTATATCACGGATTAAGATCCTCTTTAATGAAAGAAGTATTACGTCAAGCTCTAGCAACATCATCAAAATTTTTAGAACAAGTACGACGCGAAGAAAATTTAGATCGTCTAGTTAATACGTCTGTTCACCAAACAAATGATAATAATGCACTAGCAATGAATTATCCCAACAATTCAGTATATAGACCTATACAGTTTGCCGAAGCTATGCACTATGAACATTCACCAAATATGTATTCTGATAGTTATTCCACAAACGCATTTTCAACTCGACCAACATATACTCGTTTTCATCAGCAGTCATCGCCACGTTACGTACCACAAGCTCAACAATCGTCGTTCAATGCGTTACGCTTCCAACCACGTCCTTTACGATGTTACCGATGTAATAAATTGGGTCATACTGCTCGTGATTGTAGATCTGCAAAAAACTAGTAAAGGAGTCAAATGATGGTATTGACTCCCACTCATCTCAACTATCATTATTTTCTTCATCCATAACCAATACCTATTCAGTACAAAAAACAAGTATACACCATCCATTCACTCCACTTCCTCGTTATCGTAATAATTACAGCACAATAATATCCCAGCTTTACTCAGTATCTCCTCGCAAACCTCTAACAAGTAATTACTCTCAACAACATCTCACTAAAACCATCGAAAAACATTGTGCCCCTAATCAAAATAGTAAAAAGTCTAACCCGTCATTGATTTTTATCAACACTCGCGTCAATGGAAAACATCTCCGCGCTATAATTCTGTTTAATGTTTGAATACTCTTCCTTGAAATAAATAATTAATTTAATTCTTTGTGACGTTTCGGTAGGTCGAAGCCTCCTTCGTCAGACTTTTTATTGATAGAAAATAAAATAAAATAAAAATGAAACTAGAACATTTCACACACTTTTATATATTAATTCTATACTTCTAGTAATTTCTGTCTTTTTCTTTCTTTTTCTTATTTTACTATTGTTGATAGTGGGTCGGCAAGACGGTGATAGCTGGTAGGAGTGACTCTTATTTGTCGTTCTCCTCCGACCCACTATCAACAATAGAAAAATAAGAAAAAGACAGAAATTACTAGAAGTATAGAATTAATATATAAAAGTGTGTGAAATGTTCTAGTTTCATTTTTATTTTATTTTATTTTCTATCAATAAAAAGTCTGATGAAGGAGGCTTCGACCTACCGAAACGTCACAAAGAATTAAATTAATTATTTATTTCAAGGAAGAGTATTCAAACATTAAACAGAATTATTATGTCCTTCCTTAACAAATTACAATATTGATTCGTGTACAAAAAATTCTATATTGAATTTCAAGCGTACGACCATGCTTTCTATGTGGATTTAGTGGAAAAAGAATAAAAATTTTTTCGACTTGCTTTTATTTAATGCGTTTGTTTTTGTATGACTATTTGTATGTTGGTAAGAATGAAAAGAAAAAAGAATTTATACATAGGTATTGTTTTATTTTAAACCATCTTATTACTCTACACATCATTTGAGTGATGTCATAATACCGTTACGCCGGGTATCCGAAGCTAAACCTCAGAATACCCCAGAGAAACTTAACGAATCCGATACCCGCCCAAATAACTTCCGTCCACGAGTAATGACTTCATTACCCAAAATATAATTATATATTTCCCAATGTGAGCAATTTGAGTGGATTTGAAGTATTACCACATGGGTAATGACCAGCTATCTGTTTCGAAAGTTGAGGAATTTGAGTGGATTTGGTGTATTACCCCAAAGGTGATGACTGGCTATGTGTTTC
>JAJEKB010019387.1:0-65046 GCA_022393335.1 Macrotrachela quadricornifera
ATGTGGAAAAAATAAAATTCCAATAGCATCATCTATTAGAAAAAAAAAAAAAAAAAAAAATATTTTTCTTAATATAAAGATGTTATAATACCTGATTCAATTTCATTTGATTGATGATCATCTGTTGATGCAATAATTCCATCAGCAGCTATCATTAAAACTTTACATGATTTATTTAAATGTCTTATAAGTGCTTGTGATATATCAAAACGTTCAGTAATTCGTGTTAAATTTCCTTTTTCAGATGAAGTTTTTTGTAAATGTTTTATTGGTGGTGGAGAATTTGGTGATGAATAAAAACCTTTACTTGCTAAAATATTTGTTGATACAACAAAAGCAAGTATTGGTATTGACCAAAGTTTAGTATTTATATATGATGATAGAAATTGATCAAAATCATGTAAAAGATTTGAACATATTGTTGTTGATGATAATGGATTTGAAGGATATGTTAATGCATGAATTGTATGACGATGAGATTTAGTTAAACGAGATATTTGTGCCCATGATTGACATACTAATGAACATGAATCAACTGAACGAATTGGTAAATGACGAAATATTGCTCGAGTTATATCATATATTGATATAAATAAGTCCTGTGGTAATAATGTTATAGAAGATTCGACCTTGGCATCTTCCTCCGTAGCACGTTCGTCCATCTATATAACAAAAATCGAGTTATATATCTAACTGACAGAACAATATTGTACTAATACGATGATTCATTGGTGTCTATGATTAGAACCAATCATTATTAAATGTCACTAGCAGACAGGTAGAAATATCTTTTCTATTAAAAAAAAAGATTTAAATACTATTCTATTGTAATCGAAATTAAGTAAATCAATCGAAGAATATTTTCAAATTTGTAAAAAGAAAAATTATTGATGAAAGAACTAGAAGATTCATCTAAATCAAGATTACACATTATTTAAAATTTTGATCACATCAAAACAAAATCTTTAAAACGAGATAAAAGTTAACTTCTAAAATTTATGTTCACTATATTTGTGCATAGTGTGAAGATTTTCAGTTGAAGAATATGATTTAGGATAATTATATACATAATCATAATTATCACAAGGTGTTAAAAAATGATTAGTTTCCATATATATTTCAGGATATTTGTATTGATTATACATTGAAATTCGTTGTTGTTGTTGTTGATAATACGTATTTTGTTTTTTTATTAAAATATTATCATGATAATGATCATTTGAAGGTAATAATAAATAATTATCATGAGTATTAATATTAGTTACATCTGCTGTTTGATATTGTTGTTGAGGTAAAGAAATTTGAGAATAATTAAATGTATTGGACGATTTATTATCTAACCATAATGATGATGATGTATATTCATTGTAATCATCTTTTGAAATAGTTACTGTTGTGGGTGGAGGTATAGGTACTGTAAATATTTGTTTATTTGACCAATTTTCTGTATTAATATTGAGTAATGATTGTTCCATTTGCTGAAATTGCGTAGATGAAAAAATTGTTTGATATGGCTGATCAAATAATGATACAACGTTATTATTCGAATCATTTTTTTCGAGAAGTTTTTCATACTTTTTTAAATGATCCTAATAAATAAATAAAAAAATATCAGTTTTAAATTATATTTCGATTTAATTACATTTTTTAATGCTTTTGATGAATCTATATAGATTTGATCACGTAACCATTGATCATTTTTCTGATTATTACAACATAATTTCGATGAATATTTTATTTCATTTTCATTCACTTTAAATTCTTCAACTAATGTTGTATCTTCTAATATTAACTGTTTTTTATATTTCATTCGACTGTTAATTAAAAAAATAAATCATTTTTTATTAAATTATTAAATTTTTTTTGACATACCGATTTTGAAACCAAACCTATAAAAAACTGTAAATTAAAATAAAATAAAATAAATTTTTATTAATTTACCTTAATTTGTCTTGCTGTTAATCGAAGCATTGATGCAATTTCAACACGTTTAGATCGACATAAATATTTCGAATAATGAAATTCTTTTTCTAATTCTACTAATTGTTTATTTGTATAAGCTGTTCGAATACGTTTTGGTAAATGCGAATAATCTATATATAATTAATAAGTAAATATCATCGTTTCATTCAATGACTATTCAAATAACATATAGAAATACTTAGGACATCCCAAAAGTAGTGAAAGTGACACTTTAATCCAGTATAATACACTTAAAGAAACTTTCTATCTATGTAGTCTGATAGAGAAAAAAAAGCTTATCTTTTTATGCTATGTGATCATATATCACATAATATAATGGTAATCAATTTTTGATAAAATTTATTTCGTTATTAGTCATGCTCATTATACTAGAACATAACGGATGAGGCCGGTTAATTTTCTGTTCGTTAGTACATTGTATTAACGATCAAAACACATCGTAAGATGCAGCGTGAAAAGCACTACAATTTATATAAGACCACCAAGTTTACAACTGCATTTTTTATTTTGAAAATGGACAAAGTTTTGAGAGTCCAGATTTTGGGCATTGCAAAAATTGATCGCACATAATTTTTCTCTTTTTAAAAACAACTACAATAAACTCTGTTGTGAATATGGTACAGCTTTTCAAGTTGTATCTAGTGATGCATTTTATTGCTCTTCTGAAAATAGAAAAGAATAGATTCATTATGTGTCAAAAAAAATTCTTTTCTTCTTTTGGTAGAAGTTTGATTGCCAAAATTTTGTTCATTCTGAAAACAAAAGGTGCAACTGTAAACTAGATGGTCTCATGTCAATTGTAGAGCTTTACATGGTGTATCGTATGGTATATTCTGTTTTTTGGTAACCCATATGAAGGAATTGAAAACTTCAATGCAAAATTATAATGATAACGAAATGAATCTTATCAAAAATTGATTATCATTATATTATGTGATATATATAATCAAATAGTATTGGAAGATAGCTTTTCTTCTTTATCAAACTATATAGAAAGAATATTTTTTTAAGGCTACTATACTATATTTAAGTGTCACTTTCACTACTTTCAGAATGCCCTAAGTACTTTATTACAGAAAAAAAATGATTATTAACCTGATCGACTTTTTCTTCGTGATTTGCTTTTTGCCATTGATGATTTTTGTGTATCATTTACGGATAGTTTCGTAACATAATTATTAATATTGCTATTATTTCTTGAAATATTAAAGATTGGTTGAGTAGCTATCATTTTTAAATCGTCTCACAACCACTTGATCATTCAATTGATATTTCGTTGAAAGATGATGGAAATATTTTTTTATTTTTATTTTCTCTATCTATCTGCTTTTATATTTCTCGTTTGATCTTTCAATAGATTCAACATGAAATGTCTATCATCACTCGCTTATGAGAAATGATATCTATCCGCTGAATGGTTAATACAAAAAAGAAACAAAAAGAGAACAAGTTATATCTTCTTTCTTTGATTCGTTAGACTAATTCTTATTCTTCTTCTGTTGGTAGTTATGTATTAATATATAATACAAAAAAATATATAGAAATATCTTTGATTGTTCTAGTTTACACTCTTCAATGCACTTGAATAAAAGTGATTGCAATCTTCTATTTTTTCTATTATACAATGTCATCTGCTGTAATTCTCTACTCAATCAATATGATCATTAGGTATCCCTCTAGAGAAAACATTTTATATATGCGTGTTAATGTGATTATAGAAGAGTTCTGACAGATATAAGTTTATTGATTTCAAGTAAACGACTTCATGACAGATATCCAACGAACATATATAAATACAATATTTGAAACTATTCTATATTCGATTACATTGTCTTTTATTCATTATCAGCAAAATAAAACTGAACAAGTGATTACTTCTCATGAAAATCAACTAATAAAGATGAGCATTTTCTTCTCTTATCATCATGAACTTTAAAAAAGTTAATTTTTTCATCCACTTATCAACATCCTTAATACATCTAAAACTAGTGATGAACATTACAAGGTGCATCACTATACAAGTGAAATAATATACAACATTCTCATTCTCTATTGTTACACATCACTAAATATTATACAAACACATTCTTGTGCATATTAATACTACATACAGACGCAAGTGGTATTGTTCATCTCAACTGCACTTTGAATCATTAAAAAACAATATATAATCTTCGATCAGTCAGAGATATTATTTGACTATATCATGATTTAACTAGAACTAATTTGAACATTCAAACTTTTTTTTAACTTTCTATGAAGGCAATATGAAATATTTTATTGAGTACTACCTTAATAGAAATTATGTTTTTCTATTCTAAATAATTGACCCCTAGGATCAAAAAATAATTTATTATGAATAAATACATTTTACAAAAAAAAAACAAATCTATATATGTGTACAATACTTCAAAAATGACGTATGTCGTTGATAGCTGTGGAATGAAAACGAGCAGTATCTAATGAATTAGGTAATTTAAGAAGTTTATTTGGTTGAGAATGTTGATCATAAATATCATCCATACTAACATTCATTTGTGATAAATTAAATCGATCATTACGACAATCACTCATTGAATCATAACATGAATCATTATCATCAACAGAAAATGATTGTTCTGATAAATGAGAATCTGTTTTTTCTTCGATTTCACTTAAGTATTCAACATGACGTGATGGATCATACAGAATTTGAGATAAACGAATATGTGGACAATTGGAGTTTGAGAATGATGGAAATTTTGGAAGCTAAAATATATAATTCATTTCCAATTTTTTTTTTAGTGTAAACAAACTTACAGGATTAGGATTCACTTGACGAGATAATTGTTGTTGTTGTTGAATAACAGGAGTTGATGATTTAATATTTTTTGAAGAAAATGTATGTTGAAAACGAGCAACGAATTTAATAAATGATGAAGAATGACGTTTACGTGATTGTTGTGATCGATGCATTTTACAATGAAATGAAAATGAAATATTTTCTTTTAGTTTTATGCTGGTTTCATTGACAAGCCAATTTAAATTAAAATAGATCATCTTGTTACTTATTTGAGATTAATCAAAGTAATGTTCTGTAAAATGACATTTAGATAATACATGAGCCAATTAACCATTACCATGTTTAACCAATTAACTATTCTTTTTCATCTAATTCAATCACTTTTAATATTGAAAAGAGAATAATAATTTGAAGAAAAAAAATCGTTCATATATGTTTTGTTCTATATCAATTGGAAAAAGAACAAGAACATATAATATCATGAATGAGAAAACAAATGTGTACAGGGAATATAGGGATAATAAATGTGTTAGAAATGACACTTGATTTCAATGGAGAATATATATCGTAAAAAAATTTCTTTTTATGATGGGAAGTAAAGATATTCATCAATTTGTTTTTGATATATATGATCATGTATATTACATTGACATATAATATGACTTTTGCTAAATAGGAAAAGCTTGATCTATTCAAACTTGATGACACTTTGATGTTTGCTTATATGTTAGATATTTCAAACGAATCTGAAAACGAAAACTTATATTTATCTGTTATACAAAGACTGAGTATCATTTATGATCTATAATGTCAGTGACTCAACAGCGATATGAAAGATATGGATGGAGAGAAAGAGTAAGGTTTTATTGTTCTTATAAAGCCAGGTTAAGATAAAAAAAATCGACTGATAAATAAGATAATGAAACGTAACAGATATAGAGAATTTCATGAAAACTAAGATAATAAAAGTGCAAAACAAAAATATTAGATCAACGAAGATTTTTAGCTGTTACCTTTCCAAAAGGAGTGACTATATCATTACATTTTTCAAAAGAAAATAATTTTTTTATAAAACTAACAAGTTGAATATTTACCTTAGAGAAGTAAGTCAATTATTTATAGACTAATCATTGAAAGACTTACAATTGCTACATCTTCAAGATGATGATGCAAAAAAATGTAACTTTTCATAACTTATCAAGATTTAGTGATGATATACGACTCAAGTATGTGTACTGAGCATGCTTGTAGACGAATTCTATCTTATAGTCATAGATTATAAATCATTTTCGATATTTTCTTGAGGTTTACGCTTCTAACTGTACTGTATATACGTATGTTGACATGAACTCCTGATAAATAGATTATTAAAACATAGAGAACGCTATTGTTTATACAGAATCTTACATATCTGATTCTATGTCTCTGCTCTATATTTTCTATATGTTATGGAGTTTTTCGTGCATTGTATCTGGCAGTTGTAGAGAAAACATGGTTTTCTTCAAATTAAACTCAAAGAAATGAAAAACAATAAAGCAAAAATTTATTTAAGCAATTGTTTTCTCATTTGCATTACAGTATGACAGTCAAACTTGTTTCATTCGGCGGTCACGACTCGTCCATGCGTTTCTTCAAATATTGCTGCTGCTAATGACGGCCGTCGGCGATATTTTTGGGCGGGCAATATCTGTGGCGCCATTACCACTTTGTTGTTCAAGACGATATATATCTCTGTTTTATAAGAATATCAATATTCTAGTCTAACATATTCCTGCATTATTTGCTAATCGAAGTTCAGAAAGTATGTATCTAGCCAAAATCAATTCTGTTTTTTTTCAATTGTTTATCATTTTCTGAACGTACGTCATCTGTTTAGATTCGATCCAACTTGTTCAAATAATCATCAGTTGGTGAATACGAAACATTATCTAATTTCTCATAGATAACCAAATGCCATCTGAACATTATGAACTTCCAATATCCAACAATTCATTAACAAATATCACAATAGTGCCATCAGGTTCTTCGTTAATAGATATACTCAATCAACAATCGTGTCAAACAATATGTGAAAACAGTCAGCCAACGATTATCTTTGATGAGGCTGCAAAATCGCGTTTGAAACAAACACAAAATTTAAGATCAAATGATCAACACAATAAAACTCTCTCTTTGACAAACAACGATGATTTTTCAGAACATGATAAAATATCAACATTATTCAATACCACTGGTCGCGAACGAAATTCTACAGGTCCTCTAAAGGAATGGCTTTATGCACATCAACACTGTCCATGTAAGGAAAAAAGGAAATTTTTTTTCTAATTGATTTTATTATTTTTTCTAGATCCAAACGAAACTGATAAACAAGAATTAATGAAAAAAACGAATATGTCAGTATCACAAATAACTATATGGTTTACAAATGCTCGTGCTAAAATGCGTAAAGAAAATACATTACCAGTAAATTTTCATGAAAAAAAGAAAAAGGAAAAACAACAAGATAATTCAAATTATTTAGAAGAAATTTTCAAATTACCAATATCATTTGATGGTCAAATATCTCAAACAAATATTTTTTCATCATTACTATTAAATGATAAACGAATTGTTATGGCATATTCTTGTTTAAACAGTGAACAAATTGTAAGTCGAAAAATAAATAAAATGTTTTATAAAATATTAAATTTTGTTTTAGAATAACCTTCATCATATTGTGTCAATCTATCCCAATCAATTATCAATATCTGATTGTGTTGATGATCATACAACACATCTAATTATTAGAGATGAAGAAGAAACTTTATTATGTCCATTAACAATAAAATTATTTCAATCTATTGCACGTCATTTATATATTGTAACATATAGATGGATTGTTGAATGTTTAAAACAAAATGATATTATTGATGAAATGAACTATGAAGTCCGTGGTGATATTCCATTAGGACAATATCATGATGGTATGAGAAAAAGTCGATTATCAAAAACTGTTAAATTATTTCAGAATTGTCAATTTTTTATTTTATGTGATGGTTGTCAAGATAAAATGGTAAGAAAAAGTGATTGATTCACGACACTTTCTAAACATTTCAACACAGTTGTTTGTAGATAAAAATGCATACAGATTCTGTTATCAGACATGTTACTTTGAATACAACTAGTCTATTGTAATTTCTTTCAAAGTTAAGGTTATTTCTTAAAAAGCTCTTTCCTTAATCAAACAATGACGAAAACTTGTCTAAGATGGATACTAATATGAAATAGAAAAAACAAAAAAGAAATTCTTTTGCAGTAGATTTTTTTTATTTTAGTCGAAAATTGAACTGGCATCATTAATTCAATTATGTCATGGTTCTCTTCTTGAAACATTTCCATTAACAACAACTACTGATAATTCTGTATTAACTATTGTTCTATGCAATAACTTGTTGCCATTTAATTCGTCAAATCAACAACAATTATTTGAATTATCTCGTTCAAATGGTGTTCATTTTATTATTCCTGAATGGATAATTGAATCAATTGTCCAATTTGTTTTACAACCATTTGATTCTTATGAAGAAAAATTTTAATAAAACTCTAAGTTATATCTTGATTTGCTTAAATACCATTTAATAATGAGCACATATATGTAAGAACACTTGTTTCTATTCATTTGTACAGTTTTTTTTTCTATTAAATATAGATAAGCAAAAAATTCATTTTGTTTTGCATTTCTTATTTAATATTATCATGTATTTTGTTTCAATGTTGAGATTGAATCAAATCTAAATTTGATAATCTCTGAGGTATGATTATCTTTCATTAGTTTTTGTATCATCTGAACATGTTGATTATACAATAACAGTTCGGTTTATGTTGGAATTAAAATTGAGGAAAATTTCGTTTCAATCTAATAATCTGTGATTAATAATAAGATTCGTCTATATATAGCGATATCAAATATAAAGTACATTTGCTGCTTGTTTTCATCTTCAATATTCTAAAGAACTTGAAATGGAAAATGCTATTCAGTTGCATGAAGCATGAAAAATATTGAGAATACATATGTTTTTATATCCTTTGTTATTTAAATAAATATCTGTTTACCATTATTACCAGCACCAAATACAAAGTGCTTATATATGTGAGTCTTGGAATTTAATCATAATAATTTACGGCAGAAAAATGATTATACGTCAATAATCGAATTCTTTTCGTAAGGAATACGTTATTTGTATATGAAGATTATTCCGTCGATTTTATTCTAATATATATGAAAAAGCGTAGAAGGTTTCTCGTCATATATCAATTTCATGACATGAAAATGATTCACTGCTTGTGAAACTATTCAAAAAAATGTTAATGTTGTTTAATTTTTCTACTTGAACGCTCATCAACAACTGATAGATGAAAGATTATATTAATAAATACATGAAGAACTAGATAGTTGTATTGAATTTAACAGTTTTTATTTAAGAACGATATGTGTATGTCTACGAAAAAAATCTATTCTCAATAATACAACAAGCAATTGGCTTCCATTGTAAGATTGTGAAAAAAGATAGATAAATAACTGTTCATATAGAACATCTATTGAACTATGTGATTTAATAGATGATACAATTGACATGCACTATATGTCTGTCTAGTATGTCAAACAAAGTAAATGAGAGAATTTATTTCGGTGAATGAATACTGAAACTTTTTCATGTCTCAAACAAATGATGATGCAACTTATGATGGAAAGTGACGAAATTTACATGTAATTGCACATTTATTTTCATAAAAGGTCATTATCAAACGACAAGTTTACTGAATCTAAACCATTTATTATAATTTGTTGTTCTGTTGACTTTGAGGTATATAATTGTATCAAATGATAGAAATTATGAGTATGATCTATTGAAAGTTTCTATTGATTATCTGAATATAACTCATGTTATTGTTGCATATTTTTGGCCTTTAATATCTTATTATTCTATTCTGCTGTTATAGCATAAAAATATCCCATGGATTCATGGAACTAAGATATGCTACATTATTCTATTTTATATGGAAATAATCTATTGATTTCTTTTTATGAAGCAATATTACAGAATAGACTTCGATGGACTTCAGAAATCAAAAAATATATTGTATTATTCTTAATAACAAAAATGTAATAAAAATCTCCTTTGAAGATAATTGAATGAATTGTGATTGATGATATTAATTCTGCTATTCAAACATGTTGAATATCTTAGCATCAATAAAACAGTTAATTCATCTTTTTTCTTTAATAAATGAAACGAAATTTTCATATATTTTCCTTATTTAAGCAAAAAAATATCACCCTGATAGACCACTATATATGATAAAAAAGCTCTCATATATTAATATATATTTACAATGAAAGAGTATTTCAATTAACAGAAAGAAAAATTCAAAAGTGGAGAAAACACTGTTTTAAATAATCATGAATCAAAATATATTTAATCATTATTATTATTATTATTATTCTGGCTTTGTGGTGATGGAGATAATTTATTGGCATAATGTTCTAATCGTCGACGACGGATTAGATCAGTATCATTTTCATCAATTGGATTGAATAAATCTAAAAAATAAATCGAATAATAATTGATTTTTAAATAAAAAAAATTTACTATTTGTTAAATTTGTAGTTTTTGATGGCGAAACAATTTGATCAAGATCAGTACTAAGACTATTCAATAGTCGACTACCATTTTCCATATTACTATTCAAAGAAAAGAAAATTTTTAATGAAAAAAAAAAGAATTTGATAATTTAAATAATAAACCTTTGTGTTGATACAATATTCATGTATTGTTGCATTTGTATCATTGATGCATCTAATAAAGTTCTTACATTACGTAAACATTGAATACGTGCTTGAACATGAGCTAATTCTGTTCCTTCCATTGCTTGAATTGCTTCTTCTGACATACCAGTAAAATTAATTGGTGGCAATGGTGGTGGAGGAAAAGCTTAAAAAATAAGGATTATATCAAAATATTTTTCTCTTAGTTTTTTTGTTTCTTACCGAAAGGTGGCAATACCATAGGAAATGAACTAAATGGCATTTGTGAAAATGTTCCAATACCAATTGTATTAGTATTTGATGATGATGATTGAGCAGTTGTTGCATTGTTTGAATTTAGTGATGTGCTTGAAGCTGAATGAGGAATAGATGATGATGGTGGAATAACTCCAGTTGAAGATGTAGATGCTTGAGCTTGTGGTTGTGGAGCTGCAGCTGGTTGAGCATTGGGTGGTTGTGGTGGTGCTGCAGCTGGTCGAGGAGGTGCCGATCGTAACACAGTAGTACGACAAATAGGACCTAAAATATAAATATTTTATATTTAAAAAAAATTCTTATTTTGATAAATATACATGTCTGTTGTCGTTGAAACCATGAACGTAAACAATTTTTATGAAATATATGTTGACAAGAAAGACGTTTAATACTTTGTTGTACTTGCATTTCTTCTCGACATATAATACATGTTGTATCAGCAACATTTGCAAGTTCATCAGCAGTTAAATCAGGATACATTGTATTTAAATTATGAATAGCACGTCGTGATTCAAGTACATCATTACATGATTTACGGAATGCTCTAAAAATGAAATAGATAAATGAAATAAATTATATAAAAAAAATATTTACCTCATTGCAAGAAACATTGGTCGTATAGCAAATAATGGAAATGTATGAATTTTCATCATAACTACTATAAATACCATATAGAGTGTAACACGAAAAAATCCAAGAATTAAATCCGAATAAAGCATAAATACGCCCTTATTTTCCCATTGTTCACCGGTGCGAATTTCAATTAAATGGAGTATATATTTTATTCCAGTCGAAATAACAGAAACAAAAAGGATAGCATACTAAAAATCAATTTCAATAATACAAAAAATATATTATATCATTTCATTAACAATCACAAATAAAAGCTTTTACTTTCATCTACTATATCTACTGAAAATTTATGTGTATATACTTCATTAATATTACAGATTAATGATAGCTTTTATATCTCTTGAAAAATATTGTTGATCGATGCTCATGAGTATAAAGAGGATTCAGAAGAAAATTAAAACAGAAAGGACCTGTCTGTATAAGATCAACTTTTTTGTCCCCGTTAGAGTTTTTAAAAATTCTAACTAGGATGGAAAAATTTGACCTTATACGGACAGGTTCTTTTACAGACGAATATTAATATATACAAATTTTTTATCAAATCTAAAGTGTTGAAAAATGTAACAAGTTCTATTTTTTTTTTCATACCTCAAAACCGAAAACAATTTGAACAGAAGCTCCTTTTGCTATTGTGTGTGTATAAGCCAATGAAATAAATACATTATCCACAAGAAATAAAATACTCAATAAACCTTCAAATAAATAAAAGAATATTTATGTTATTAAAAATTTAAATATTTCATTTTACCAATAACTCGTGCATGAAATACAGGTCCAAGGATAGGACTTTGTTCCATCTAAATTAAAAATTTCTTTTCTTTTTTTTTTCCATCATAATTAATACAACTAATTTAACTTACATAATCAACTCTATCTTCTAATAACCAATGAAAACATTTTAGAAAAAGTAAAATTGCAAATAAAGCCACAAATTGTGGACTGAAATCATCTCGAAATACAGTAAAAGCTAAACATGTTTCTGTTATTGAAAACCAAGCACGATCATAAAGATGCTATGAAGCAAAAAAGAATAATAATAATAATATTAAATAAAAATGTTTAAATCTTCACAAACTTCAGTTTCAATAGCACGAAGTTGCCCAAGAAATATTCTTTGAACAAGTTTACCAAATAAAATCACAAATACAAATGCTTGTATATAAAGAACCTAAAAATTATATAGATGAAAATTTCTTCAAATAAATTTAGTTTTTTATTTTACCGCAAGACTTGTACTCGATTTAGTTAAATAGACAACTGATGGATAGAATTGTTTTTTTAAATAAAAAGCATTTGTTATAACAACAAATGTTAATAGAAAACTAAGTAATATTAAATATTCTGCTTTCATTAATACAACTTGTGGCATATTGTTTTTATGGAAAAAGAAATGATACCTATCTATTTTAAATCAAAATCGACACGTGTATTAAAGAAAGAATAGACAAATAAAACAAAAATAAGACAGTCAATCATGTATTTTTATTATTGGTTATATATATTAACCAATGAAATAATACTAAGTTGAGTAAGTTAAGGATGTGTATGAGTCAATCAAGAAATTAATCGTCATTATTACAAAAAAAAATAAATAAATTTCAAAATGGCAAATTCTTTGTGTGCAATATCATCAATTATATCTCATTGTCATCGATGTCAACTTGATATTGAATCTGATCCAGAATGTAATGGACGCACAAGAATATTATGTCCGTTTTGTGGAGAATTTCTTACTCGACCAAATTTACCTAATATTCAACAATTAAAACAAGATATTGAAGTAATTTATTAAATAATATTTAAATATTTTATTTGATCATTATTATTATTTAGAAAAGAACAAAAGATAATAATATTGAACATAATTTAAGTCTTCGTTCACGTTTTAGTCGTACATTTAATCGAATGATTTTACGAAGACAAAATATTATTAATAATAATGGAATAACAACAAGTCATAGACGAGATAAAACAATAACAAATGTTAAAATGCCATCAATTGGAAATAAACAACAAACAACTGAACAAGTAAGTGTTAACAATTTAAATAATATTTAATATTATAATGTATATATTTAATAAATTAATTATACGGATGAAAAATATTTCCATTTGAGTTAACATTTCAAATATTAATAAAAAAAAAAACAACACCTGTTTCCTTTATGATTGTTTTTTTTTTTTTCAATTAACGATTAGACAATACTTATTGATTTGATTAGATAATAGTAGAAAATATATTCTTCAAATTTAATATATTTATAAATATTTATATTTATTTTAAGACAAATAAAGAAAATACGACCATACCAACATTACCAATGATAACAACAACTTTATCTACATCATCAATTAAAATTTATGATTGTGAAAGTTTTCAGTAAAAGAATTCTATTAAATTAGAGATGATTATTCTTATTTGTATTGTTAATAGATATTTGATAAATGAAGAAAATTCTGATAATGATAAAATATATAGTTTTTTTTCCAAATTTTATTCAAATTTTGTTTATATGATTCAAACATTAACATTGGTAAGGAAGAAAAAAAAGATAATTAATGTTTTTGATTTATTTTATTTTTTGTTTACCTAGGATGATAATGCAAAACAAATAGATTGGAAATATCTTCAAATAATCCATGATTATATTATAAACAATTCTGATAAAATATCTCGATATGTTCTTAAAACAATTGCATCATGTTGTATAAGAGAAGTTCGGTAAGATTTTGACAAAGAAAAAGTTTCGTTTTTTTTTTTATTAAATTTATTATATAAATTTTTTTAAGTTTTTGTTTTTCAAATCATAATCAACAGTTCGGGTAAAAAGAACGTTAATTTAAGTTCATATTTTTCTTCTAATTAACAAATCAAGACTAGTGAAAATTTATTTTTTAAACTCATAATAATTCATCAGATAAAGATTACATTAATCTTAGAACCTCGATAAAAGATAAATGATGTTCGATGCTTTTAACATTCATAAATTACTAAGATGAAACGATGAAATGTGGTGCGATTACGGACCGATTTCTGTAAGCTCGTGAAGGGTTAAAAATAGAAGAAAAAAAGGCTGATGGACTAGATGATCATACAAGCTCTTCCTAGAAATTTACGGAATACTGGCAGCTAGCCATTTTTGTCCGAAAAATTTTGTATGAGAGCAGTCAGTTCAACGTTAGCGTTGATTAAAGAATATGCTGTTAAGTGTCGAATTTCATTTCGAAGAAGAAAAACCTATGCTTAAATATTTATTATAGTTTTCTTTTGCATTTTGCTTTTTATTTATAGTACATGTGATAGTACTACTAAAGGTTATACTATTCTTATACTGGTAATATATATTTCTCTTTCTTGCTTATTTAATAGCAAATATTTAATTTTCTAGAGTCCTGTTTTTGATGATACATCAAATAATCATATTTTTGCTCATGTATTACGTCGTATTGCACATTTTGCCGATCGTGAACATCAAGAAATTGTGTCACTTTTACAAATGTAAAAATTATTTTATTAGACCTATTAAATGAAATATAATTTTTTGTTTTTTTTTTCTTCTGTTATTATAGATTACCAATTAATATGTTTCGATCAGCTGTTCATCGTTTACAAACATTTATTTCTATAAATTTATTTCCATCACGCTTGGATAATTCTGCATCAACACTTGTTAATGGTTGGTGGATTCCATGTGCTATTCGAACACTGGCATTATTTAGTAAGTTTAATTAGAATAGATTGAAAGAATGTAATTATAGTATCAATAAAGATGTAGCTAATGAACAGTTAAATCGAAAATTAATGAATTATGATGAATTTATCATCGATTTACTCGATGGTATTGATATTGAATTTGAATATGATCTTTGGTTAAAAAGATCTAAAGGGTAGTTAAGAATATATATATATATTTATTTTTTTGCTATTATATTCTTTTGCATAATAATTATAAGTAAACGTAAATAAAAGAAAATATTTGCTATATTTTTTTTCGTCTGTAATATAAACAGATAATGCTAATGAAATAAAAATTGGTCGTATAATACCTTTGGAAGAAATGGCTATAGATGCATTAAATAATATTGATGAAGAACGTGATTATTTTGAATGGAAACATCGAAAAACACATGGAATAATCGGCGGGTTAGAAATATTTTTAATTGATGTCGTTATTGAGACATATGCGTATAAAAGTTTTTGTGGCTTTTATTGTCTTTTTTTTCTTTTCTTTATTGATGTGATTAATTATTTTAAAAAAAACTAAAAAATTTTGTTTTTTTTTTATTCTTATTTTAGTTTTACATTTTGTCAATATCCATTTGTATTAAGTGTAAATGCTAAACGGACAATATTAAAACGTGATTCCGAACAACAAATGATTGTTAATGCTCGAGTAAGTTTTTTCTTTTTAAATAAATAAATTTTTAAAAAATAATTTTGTTTTTTTTTTCAGCGTAGTATGATACAAAAATTTCAAAATAAACAAACACCAAATTTAAATATGCTCTTTTTAAATCTTTATATACGACGATCACATTTAGTTTTTGATTCTCTTGCTGAAGTATGTTTAATTTATTAATAATTATTAGTTTTTTGTTTTTAAAATTATTTAATAGATTGCAAAAAAACGTGAAGATTTAAAGAAAAAATTACGTGTAACATTTGTTGGTGAACATGGTCTTGATATGGGTGGTTTAACAAAAGAATGGTTTCTTCTTTTACTTCGACAAATATTTTTACCTGATTATGGTATTTATTTAAAATAAAAAAATTTTTTTATTTTATTTTATTTTTTAGGTATGTTTGTTTTCTATGAATCATCCGGTGTTTTTTGGTTTAATGGTGCATCAAATGATAATATTCGTGAATATAATTTAGTTGGTGTATTAATGGGTTTAGCAGTTTATAATGCAATTATTCTTGATATACGTTTTCCATTAGTTTGTTATAAAAAACTTTTAACACCTGCATATTTACCAGAATTTATGGATGATTTATCAAAAATAAAAATTGGAATTATTAAATCAACATTAACAGATTTTCGAACAATTCGACCGGTAAAAGAAAAAATAAAAGTCATTGAAATTTATTTTTATTATATAGGATATTGCAAATAGTCTTCAATATTTACTTGACTATGATGGAAATGTTGAAGAAGATTTTGGACTTACTTTTGAGGTAAATATAATATTCTATAGAGAAAAAAAAATTTTCTCAATTATATAATCATCTCTTCAATCTATGAGATTGTCTTTCAGGATAAAAAAAATTAAATAAACAATGATTAGTATTATATAAAATTGTTTGAATTAAATAAGCTCCGTACTAAGAATAGATATACTTTTAAATCATTGATTTTTTTTTCTTTGACTTAATAATTCTTCTAATAATTTAAATTAGATACAAAAATGAAAAGATAAATTAATTTTATATTTTAAAAGGTTTCTGTAGCTCAATTCGATACAACAATTATTTATCCATTAAAAGAAAATGGTGCAAATATTGATGTAACAAGTGAAAATCGAAATGAATATGTTGAATTATTAATTGATTTTTATATAAATAAACATATATCAAAACAATTTGAAGCATTTTATTATGGTTTTCATAGTGTTTGTTCTTCAAATGCACTTCTTTTACTTGTACCAGAAGAACTTGAAATGTTAATATGTGGAATGCAACAATGTAATTTAAGTAATTTAGCTAAAATAACTAAATATGAAAATTGTAATTCAAATGAAAATTTTATCAAGTAAAAATTAATTCATTTATTTTTTTTATTCTTATTAATTGAAAAAAAAATATGTATTTTATTAAGATGGTTTTGGCAAATTGTAGAAGAAATGCCATCAGATAAACAAAGACGTTTATTATTATTTGTTACTGGTAGTGATCGAATGCCTATTGGAGGATTAAATGAAATGACATTTAAAATTGCTAAAATATCATCAAATCGATGTAATATCAATGATTTGTAAGTTAAAATTTCATTTTACAAAAGAATATCTAGAAATTTCTTAAAAAATTTTAGTTAATGAAGTCATCTATTTCTCTTAGAGTTTTAATTAGAAATATCGAAAATTTAAATTTTATTTTTTATTCTTTTATATAAATATTCAGTAGTTAGAAAACAATGTATAGAGATATTTTCCATTGAATGATAAAATCAAATAAAAGAGTTTTCTATTTACATAAATATGCATCTCGTTTTTTTTTCTTCTTCTTCTTCATCTTCTAGGTTACCCATGTCACATACATGGTATGTACTTATTTTCTTTTTCTTTATCAATATAATCTAGGTTTTATTTAATCTTATTTTAGTTTCAACCAATTACTTTTACCGCCTTATCCAACTCGTGAAATTCTCAAAGAAAAATTATTTTTAGCTATTGAAAACTGTGAAGGTTTTGGCATTGAGTGATAAAAGAAAAAACCTTTTTTTTTTCATTTAATTGTGAAATAAATTTACTCATTCCATTTCTTAAAAATAAATAAATAATAATATATATATATATATATTTATTCAATTATTTTATTTAATCTTCTAGATAAATATGACCGATATAACTCAATTAGATCTTTATGAATTATTCGATATTAATGATACATGTTCAACAAAAGAAATAACAACAGCATTTAGAAAAAAAGCATTAAAATGTCATCCAGATAAATATCCAGATGATAATGAAAAAAAAGAACTTTTTTTACTTATAAAAAGAGCATTAGAATTATTGACAGATAAACAAGCTCGACAAGCTTATGATGCATGTCGACAACAAAAAAAACTTCACCAAGAACGTTTATCAAAAATGGATGTTCAACGAAAAAAATTTAAAGAAGATCTTGAACGTAGTGAACAAAAAGCATCAAAACCAATGAATTCAACAGTAAATAAATTTGATACAGAAAAATTACGTACTGAAATTGAACGTTTAAGACGTGAAGGAAGTCGTTTAGTTGATGAAGAACTTGAAAAACTTCATACTATTGTTGAACAAGATAAACAAAAAAATTCTTTAAATCATGTAAATATAGTTATTAAATTTATTCCAAATACTCAACCATATACAGATGATGAACTTCGACAAATTTTTCAAAAATATGGAAATATTTCAACAATTGTTAATCTTAATTCTGAACGTGCATTAATTGAATTTAATGATGATCATATATCAAAATTTATTGAAAATGAAAAAGGTTTTGATGGACGTACATTTGCTTCAGTTAAATTTAAAAAACAAAAAAATACACCATTATCATCATCATCAACAACAAAAAGACAATATGATACTGTGGATTTAACAAAGCCTGATTTTGAAGATTATGAAGCTATGATATTTAAAAAAATGGCTCAACAAACAACGAATTCTTAAATTTGAAGTTGTTTTTTTGTTGTTGTAAAAAAAGAAAATTTAATAAAACTGGATCTATTTTTTCAACTAGAATTCGTTTGCAGTTTTGAGTTCGATATTTCAATGACATTTCATCCTTTATCCTATTTATGTGTCATACGTAAAATAAAATCATGACAGATTAAAAAACATTATGTGGGTTATTTATCAGGAAAAAAATTTTTCGTTATTTTATTTACTCTATGTGCCACTAGACTGAATACAAAAAAAACACGTACAAGAAAAAATATGAATTTTTACTTGCGCGTATTGTTACTTCCAACATCCATTAACATTTACACCTTTTACTTTCTTTTTTTTCTAATTCATCTTGGCATATACGCACAATATGTGCTCTTATTCTTGACTAGACCATAGAAGAAAAAAAGAAACGAGTAAAAAAAAAAAGGAAAAAAAATCTGGCGAGTTCCGTCTGATAACGTAAGTTTTTTCTTTCTTGCTTTAAGTGTGTGTGTTGTGTCTGTCAAATAAAAATAACAACAAACTTCTGGCTTCTATTCATGCTCGTTTATACGAATATATTGTCACAATTAATGCGGCAATCTCAATGTGTATATTTATACGACTAAATTAGAAATCTACTAAACAGGTAGGAAAAAGTTACCGTAGTCAAATAACAATAAAATGTACACGACCTTAATTACTAAAAATAAAAAAAAAGTCATGCTTTTTGCACATTTTATTACATTATCTAGCAAATGGAATATATGAATTCATTGTAAAAATGAAAAAACAACGAGAATGACGATAGAGTTCATTGATTTATCTCTTTTGCGTGCCTAATATACATATAACACACAGTAGGAGTAGAAATAGGATTAAGACAATGAAGACAACATTATTATTGTCTCTCTTGACAAAAACAGATGTGGCAGTCTTCCATATCATCATCATCTTCATCGGTCGTCGACATGGACGTGAGTTGGGTTGGTGACATAGCAGACATCATGCTGTAATAGAGAAGAAATGAGAGAGAAAAAAATAACTGTCATATTCGATGAAGATGTTCACACTGTTGACGAGTAGAATACTAGCATAGTACAACTAAAGAGATGGAGAGAGAGAGAGAGGGAGAGGGAGAGGGAGAGAGAAAAAAAGAAAGCATGAGACGACAACATAGTTTCCGATAATTTTTCATCGTTTTTTTTTCTCTTTTTTTTCTCATATAATCAAACAAAATGTTCGTATGTATTCCACATATATTTTAGCCTCTTTTCTTCATTAATGAAAGAATGTCAGAATCTACAACACCACCTATATCTCGTTCACCACATAAACCTCTTGAATATACATCATGTATTGATACAACTTTATCATCATCAACAACAATATCAACATGTGGAAATATAAATGCTCATTCAAGTTTTGATTTTATTAGTCAACCACGTGATTGTGATACTCTAGTAACTAAAAATCATCGAATACTTGAACGTGATTTACGTCGATTAGATCTTGATTCAAATAAATATACGATTGATATAAATAAGAAAAAATTAGATCATACAGAATCAATTTCATTACCAACAACACCATTCGAGCAGACATCTTCATCATTTAATCATAAATGCTATCCATTATTTACAGTAGAAACACATAAAAATAACAATAATAATAATAATAATAATAATAATAATAATAATAATGATGATGATAATAATAATGACGATAAACAATATTTTGGTTTAACTTCATCAACAGATTATATGATTACCGCACCTGAACGAATAGCAGATGATTCAATGTCAAATTCTAAAAGGTAAGAAAATAGAGAAAAAAACGAATAATAATAATCATATTTATAATGATAATATTCATTGACTGACAAATAAAAGCATATAGCAAAAATATTTGTCTGACATGTTATTGACTTGTCTTATTCCGAACATATTTACGATGTATATGTATTTGAAGTAAATAAAAAAAAATTGATTGTCAACTTCTAAGAACTAAACTAACTAACAGTTGTTATGATGAGAAGAATAGATAAGAATAAATTGACAGATCAATTAATAATATTGAATTTCTGATGTAAAAACAATATTTGTCAAAATAAAAAAAAACAGGACAGAATCTGTATTGATTAATTTACAAGTATTTATTCATATCAGATTAAGTTTTTAATAAATCAAATTTTCAAAATTTTGAATATTATATTTCTAGTACATTACAATCGATTTCATCTTCTTCCTCATCATCATCATCAATAGAATCAAACATTCCAATAACATATGGTGTTGATTGGACTGATCAAGCACGTCCAATATCACATTGTTGGTTTCCATATACTCCAACTGATCCTTCTTCATCTCCAGCATGTTCTTTTTTTTCTTGTAAAAATCCTAAACCAACACTTCTATTATCACTTGTTCAATGTGAAATATGTTTAACTGTTGTACATACTCATCATTTTTCAAATTTACGAACAACAACACTAACAAATATAACAAATTATATGCCAGCATGTCGTCCATCATTTTCTGATAATAATGAAAATGGCGAACAAAATAAATTTGATCGACATTATTGGTTTAATATATCAATACTTTCTAAACCTTGTGCTTTTTGTAAAAGAAAATCAGCATCAAGTTCTCTATTTGGTAATGCTCGACCATCAACAATGCCAACATTAGATATGATGTCTAAAGGTATGATGAATAATAAAAGTCCAATACCTGGTAGTCCAAAATTATCTCAAATAGCAAATTGTCTTCAATGTTTATGGTGTTCACGTAGTTATCATAAACGATGTTGGGAACAAGTATTTCATCAAGATGATAAAAATAAATGTGACTATGGAATATTTCGGTACAATAAATAAAGATAAATTTTTTATAGAATTGTTAATATTTTTATTTTAGAAATATAATTGTTCGACCACAATGGATACATCGATTACCCGATTCTCCATCACATTTTCGTGCTAAATATTCATCTAATAATGAAAATGATACAATCTATACACCATTACTTTTATTTATAAATAAACGTTCTGGTGGTCAAAGTGGCGAAAAAATTTATCGTAAATTATTACGTCTATTAAATCCTCGTCAAGTATTTTTACTTGAAAATGATCAAACTATAATTAGTGCATTAGATATTTATTCATCATTATCAAATATTCGTATATGTGTATTTGGTGGTGATGGTACTGTTGGGTGGGTATTAGGTCGTTTAGCTGAAATATATCCATCATTAAATAATCCACCTGTATGTATATGTCCATTAGGTACAGGTAATGATTTATCTCGAGTATTATCATGGGGTGAACAATATGATCCAAAACGTTTATTACCAACATTAATACAAATACCTCAAGCACAAGTTATAGCACTTGATCGTTGGCAAATAACAATTGAACAAATAGAAATATCAAATACAAATTTAAATGTCAATAGTGGAAAATTATTTTTACCTTTATTAAATCATCCAAAATTTATTCGAGATACAAAACGTCCATCATATCAAAATCATCGTACATTACCAAATACACGTTTTATAAATTATATGAGTTTTGGTTTAGATGCAGCTATAGCATTAGAATTTCATGATAGACGATCACGTGATCCAACAAAATTTTCTTCACCATTAAAAAATAAATTAATGTATTTAAATGAAAGTCGAAAATATTTAAATGATTTTGCACGTTCAAAAATGTGGAATTTAAGTTCATATATACGTTTAATATGTGATGGTGAAGATTTAACAGATTCAATTAAAAATTGTCATACATTACTTGTTTTAAATATTCCTGGTTATGCATCAGGTACTAATCCATGGGGAAAAACATCAAATAATTCATCATCATCACCAACTATAACAATACAAAAAGATTCTGATTCATTCGAACAAATTTCAACAAGTTCTATTGAATTAATGGATATACCAGCTAATACACATGAAGTCTATGAATTAATTACATTAAATGATTGTTCAAATGATCAAAATAGTCCATCATCAATAACAACAATGAATAATTCAACTGGCCGTTTTGAACGACAAGATTTTGGTGATAAAAAAATTGAAGTTGTAGGTTTAAGTACAACACATATGGCTACAATACATATAGGTTTTCGTGGTATACGTATTGCACAATGTAGTCAATTACGTATTGAATTATGTTGTCCTATGACAGCACAAATGGATGGTGAACCATTCTATTTACCAGAATCTGTTGCTGTAAATATTACACATGCTGGTCAAGTATTAGTATTAAGAAATGAAAACAGATGAAAAGAAAAACGAATTTTTATACATTCTCATTTGTTCATAAAAAACAAAAAACAGTGAGACTTATGCAAATTTGTGGCTAAGCTCACATAATAACAAACTCTATATATATATATTTCCATAATTAATATTAATATGAATTATAATTTTTTATTTTATATAAACATAATTATGAACTAAAAAACTAGATAGACCAATTAGTCTAACAGATGATTATTGTCATGAAAATTTTCTCAAAACTAGAACAATTATGTAAATGAAAATTAAAAATTAATGAGAAATATTGTTCACTTAAATATGATTAAGGTAAAGTCATGATAATATAGATAGCTTACATATAAAGATTTAAAAGTTATTAGCTACTTTTAATATTTTACTTTTTAATTGAATGTATGATAAAGAAAATTCTATAACGTACAAAATGAATTTGACTCTAAATAACAGAATATATTTTTGAATTTGAATGAAAATAAATGATCAAGATATATTTCAATTTTTTAATATTTCTATAAATGAAATATTATCAAAAGATAAAAAGAACTTGTTTTTTTAAGTTATATTCTCACATTAATTCTCTTATTTGAAAGAAACATAAATAATTAAAGGTGCAATGTGAATAATAAATAATAAATAGAATAAATCTTTTTTTTTTCTCTTAAACTATATCAAATAGAAATTTTTAATATTTTATTTATTACTATTTAATTATATAAAATATCTGAAAGTAGTATATTAATATATTAATAAATAGATTATTATTCATTTTTAGATTTTGAATTAAAATAATGTATAGAATAAAAAAAAAAAAGTGTTTCTTAATATATTGAAATATTTAAGGTATGATTCATATTCTGAGAAATGTCTTCGTCATTTTCAAATATTAATTTCTTGTTATTTACATTCGAATTGTTTTATTTTTATTTTTTGTTAAATCTCTATATTTTATTAGATTTTTTATTATTTGATTATTTCTATTGAAAATCAATTTAATCATATCTGAATAACATTCAGCTGACATTCTACGTATATTTTCTCATCATATATTGACCTATAATGTCATAAAAATATGAATGGAACAATTTAAACTGAGTCAACGCATGTATACTTTCAAATATTTAACGCAATGTATCACTGTTTACTAACAGTCATTGTTAGATGAGTAATCGTAATTACATACTAGGTTAGTAATAGAAGAACTTCCTAGTAGTCATAATCAATGAATATTTCTTTTGAATAAATTATAGTTACTTCTGTTTAAAGTGGACTGATTTTAACTGAATTTAAATGAATAAAAATCGAAACAATAATTTAACAGAAAAAAAAAATGAAAAGAAATATTCACAACATTCAGAGTGTTAAAAAAAAAAGCAAATAGTTTTTTAAATACTTATTTTTGTTCTCTTAAATTTTTTTCATATTGAAGTAATTGTCCCATAAAATTTAAATTTGGTGAAACAATCGAACGTTTTGTCTTAACAAATTCATAAGCATCATTCATGTTCATATGTGCATAACGCATTAAAAAACTAATGACTATAGCCGGTGATCGACTTATTCCAGCAACACAATGAACAAGAACTTTTTCATTATTTTTTATTGCATTATTTATAAATGTATAAGCTGGATCAAAATAATCTAATAAATTTTGTTTTTGTGTATCATCAGCTGGTATATGATAATAATGAAATTGATTCGAATGATATAAAGGTATATGAGATGTTACATTGACAATATGTCGAATTTGTTCAGAAGATAATTCTTCAAGATTTTTAGCATTTGATTCACTACCAATAAATATACCATTTATAATATGTGTCATAGGATAATTTTGAAGAACTAAATCTGGTGAAATAGGAGTTGATTGTGATGATAAATCATCTACTGATGATGAATTTGATTGAAGAGATTCACATAAATTTGGATAAAGTTTTAAAAAATAATCAAAAGAATCTTTAAGAATAAATATTAAAGGATATTTTGTTGTAATACAACGTTGAATTTCTTCATACGCACATTTTAATCCTGCTGATAATTCATTATGATTATCGGTATTATCATCATAAAGAATAATTAAATCACATTCATTTAATTGTTTTATATCAATTGTTAAATGTTTTTTTAGATTATTTTTCAATCGTTTACGTGAAATTTTATCAGAAACACGAAGTAAATTAGAATTATGAATATGATTTTCACTATGACGAAATGGTGAACCACAATCAAAGATAATTGTTTGAAAATTTCCATTTAATTTATCAGCTAATTCAGATGAATCAATAAAACTAATGGATGATGATGATGATGCTGCTGCTGATGATGACACTGTTGGAAGTGATGGAGATATTGTTTGAGGTATAACAGGAACAGATAGATTTGTTGATGCAAAGCTTAAAGTTTGTGGTCGTAGACGTTTAGCTGGTGGACATGTAAATGTAGGTAATGAAGTGAACTTAAGTGGTGACAGAGTTTCATCATCATTTGAAGGAAAAGAATCAGGTGATGTTGCTGGATAACTAAAACATGTTCGAAAATGTGGAACTCGACGATTGTTTGTTGGGTCTGTTAAAAACAACATTTGTGGTTGAGTTGTTGTTGTTGTTGTTGTTGTTAAAACTACATAGAAAGAAAATGATGAGATTATTGGAATTTTAAAAAAATATAGTTTAAATCAAGAGCATTATATACATTAAATTTTTTTATGAATATTTGTTTCATACTTTCATTATTATTTGATGAAACAGCTTGGACCGAACAGCTGGTGTCAATAATTGATCTTGTCAATTCGTTTTCAGTATTATATGTATTACTTCGAAAAAATTGTCTTTTTTTTGTCAATTCATGATTTCTGAATAATGTTGTTGAATCCATCTGAGTAGGATTGACATGATAACCAAATAGACATTGTTCATTGGTTACTTCAAATGAAGATAATTGTGTTTGTTTCATTGAATCTGTTGTTTGATAATAAACTGGTGTTAATATTACATCTTCAACTGCGCATGCAGCCATGAACGACTAAGAAATCAAAATAGAAGAGTGTGATCTATAATGTATAAACAGAAAGGAGAAGAAGAAAAATATTATTCATCAGAATTTATTTAGTCATATCTATATACATATATACGACTTCATCGTAAGTTTGATTCATGAAAAATAAAATCATCTTTTCTGTTTATAAATAAAAACTCGTGTCAGGATGATTGTGCAACAGAGCAAAAGAAAAGAGCTTACAAATATACTGCCTGCCTACATTTATATACTATGTTAATAATGAATCAGCATACAAAACGTAATGCACTGCATACGTCCTTATATAAAAAATATTCTTTTTTTGTTCTGTTCTTTTCCGTTTTTTTTTACTTACATCAGTTATGTTGTAACAGTGATTCATATTAAAAAAATCAAGTGCTCTTTATTATTTTATTTTGAATATATTTTCCAGAAGATATAATATCGTCATCTGAGAATGATTTGAATAAAAAAAACATTATAAATTTTTGAAAAAAAATTATTCTTTAGCGGGAAGGGTAACATAGTACTAATTCGTATTTATTCTCTCAATATTATCTTTATTGACGTCATCTGACTCAGATTGTTTACATCACATAATGAACAACAAAGACAAAAACAAGGCTATGAAATGGTATACGAAAATGATGCTTAGTCATTATGCAATTAATTCTATTTATATGTCATAGACCTAGACATATTTCAGCGTTAGTTGTGACTCAATGAAAAATAGGTCATATTACCGTTATTTAAGGAAAAAGCCTTACAATTATGAAGAAGTACTTCTCACCTAACGAAATTTATTGAAACATTGACTTCTTTCAAAACTGAAATGAAGATACAAATGTCAGAATGATATATTATTTGCAACAGAGAAGTACAAAGAGATAATAAATGACGTATATTCAAACAATTGAAAAGTAATTACATAGAAGAGATGAAAATGTCTATGAATTATATTAACTTTCGTGTTTCTTTCAAGATAAAAGTACGGAAGTATGATACTGATATCTAGTTATATATAATAGTATTTAATTTTTATTAAATCGTTTTAATTTCATCTTAATCATGATATCCAAAAACTTGAAACAAGGAACAATAGTATATAAATTGTTTTTTTGTTTAACTAATAAAGTCATATATTGTAAATATATCCGTACAACAACAAGGACAATTACAAACACAACAATTATTACATAGTAATAAATGAATTATTTACTTTTCATTAAAAACTTTTATCAATATAAAATTCAAAATTTCGTCAGAATCGAATAATTTCTTATTAAAAAAAAAAAAGGAAGTATCTTATCCAAAAAAACACAAAGTATCTTTCAAAACATGATTTGTATAATAAAATCATGATTTAATCGAAAACAAAAACACGTTGTAAATAATTAAATTCTAAACTATAAAAATAGTCTAGTCTATGTCAATAAAATAGCTTTGACGAACTTCATAAGTACAACAGATTTACTATTTGTTTTACTAAAAAAATATCAATTTTAACATACACATGAATTTCAGCAAAAATTTGAAGTATTTGTTCTTTATTAACTATTTGTCGAGCAAATAAATAACTAAATATAGTTAAATAAACAAAACTAAATGAAAGCAATTATTGACTTGTGAAAATGACTGGAGGCAATGGTGACTATTCAGATACTTATCATTGTAGATGAACATCTTTTGCATATAAATATTTTTCACTTGAATATATACTTTTCTTGATCCTAATATTACTTTTTGATTGATAATGAATTATATATATATGTGCAATAAAAAGACACTTGTTAAATAAATAAATGTCTCCTTTAGAGTACTGTTATATCATACAAATTAATTGTAATGCTCTATATTTTATTTTTCATTTAATAATAAAAAAATATGGTAATACACTAGAGACATTGGCTCAAATTACTTTTTCTCACAAGAGAGATAGTGTGAACGATAAATAAAGTTGAAGGAAAAAATTATTGGTAATATTGTATATAAAATATTACAACTGATTGAATTATCTTAGTTTTTTTTTTATCTTCTTATTAAAAATACAATAAAAGAATAATAATTAAACATTTTGTACTTTGTGCTGTATTTTAAATGTATAAAAAATAATCGAAAATAATTTTTTTTACAAATCATGAAACGACATTCTTTTCAATTTTTTTCTCATTTTGATACATATAAGAAAAAACTTTTCATTCTCACAATTTTTGCATCTAATCTCCGTGATTTAGTTTCTGATTAGTATATATGATATTAAATTTCGTTGACATACAATGAAAAACAATTTGAAAAAAAATCAATATTTCAGTACATTTATAAAAATTTTGTATATAAATCAATGCTATTCTTCAATATCAGCGCATACTCGAGCTAGTCTAAAACTCGATAGTAACTGTCATGTTGACATTGCCTTCCATTCTAATTTGTATTTTTTTCTTCTCATCAAATGTTTTCGGTGGACAAGAGCTTCCAATAATTACGGATCAAGAATGTAATCCTGAAACATCATCATGGACTTCGTGGTTTAATACACAAGATCCAAAAAAAACTAATGGTAATGATGTTGAAGATATTTCAGTAATTCGAAAATCATATCCAGAGGCAGCTCGATGTGATACAGTATTAAATGTTGAATATTCTGTTTCGGGTAAATCAAATAATGATACATCAATGTATCAAACATTAATTAATAATAATGGCGTTTTTTGTATGGGTTCATCAACATCACGTTGTCCAGATTATAGTGTTCGTTTTTGTTGTCCACTTGAACGACCATATGCATCACAACAATGTGGTCAAACATTTCGTCAGCCTCAATTAAATTCTAATCTTCGTATTGTCAGTGGTTTTGAAGCAGTACCACATTCATTACCTTGGGCTGTTTCATTACAATATAAAGATGTACATGATTGTGGTGGAGTTATTATTGATCAATGGCATATAATGACAGCTGCACATTGTTTAGATTATTCGCATGATCTTGGAAATTATTTTGCTCGTGTTGGTGCACATAATCGATATTCATCTGGACAACTTATACCTATTGCTGAATTAGTTTCACATCCAACTTATGATGAAATACGTTCAACAGATGATATTGGAATTATTAGATTGGCTTCACCAATTACATTTTCACAAAATGTTCAACCAATTTGTCTTGTAGATAATGTTAGTAAATAGATATTCTTTTATTCTTAAATAAAAATTTATTATATTTTATTCTATAGATTATTGAACCACCACTTGATACAGCTGTTTATGTTGCTGGTTGGGGTAATACTGCACACCAAATGTGGAATAGTTCAAGTCCAGTTCTTCTTCAAGCAAAACTTCGTGTCATTTCTGATTGTTCAATGTATTTTGCTTATGAACCTCAAAAACAAATTTGCACCGTTCATAATGGACCTGCTGATAGAGATCATGGGTCAGTCTTTTGTTATTGTTTCATTATTATCATATAATAATTATTATTTAGATCATGTCAAGGTGATAGTGGTGGTGGTTTACTCTATTTTAAAAATGGTCGTTGGTATGCAGCTGGTGTAGTTAGTTATGCTATTGGATGCGGTCGACAAACTTTCCCAACAGTATTTACTAAAACAGCAACTTATATTGATTGGATTCGCTCTATAATCAATCGTCCAATATCAAATTAAATTTTTATTATTTTAAATAAATAATGAAAATAAAAGATATATAAGAGGTTATAATATATATTGGTAATGCTAAAATGATTTTACTATAGATTCTATTGATGATGAAAAAAATATTTAGACAAAGTATCTGAGTGTTGTCCATTGAGAAGCGTTTAGAAAAAAAACTAAAAGTTGCTCGATATTTAGATTGAGAGAAAAGAATGGTATTTTTAGAGAGTATAAGTATTGTGTTACCTACTAAAAAAATCGTTTCGTAAAGAATTAATCTCTATTAATTCAATAAAGAATGATAAAAACATGCCATTATTATCAAATAATTCTATTGACTTTTTAATCAATTATAATAAAATCAAAACGAACAAAAATTACGCTTGTTTAAATATTTCAGTATCATTAAATAGATATAAAAACAAATGAAAATTTTCATACATTTAATGAATAATTGAGCAATAAAAATAACAAAGATTTGGAGATTCATTCGCAATGTTTGTAAGCAAATAAAATAGAATATTTTTGAAAAATAAATATCAAATTTTGCATTGCATTGAATCATTCATGTTAATAGTACATTTGTATATAAATTCTTGAGATAGGCAAAAACAAGAAACTGAATTTCATATGTATAAAATTTTATATTTACTTAAATAAAATATTTCAATCACAATTTAGCTTTCGGCGATGGTAAATTACGAAGAACATCCTCTAATGATCCATGCCAAGCCGTTTTTTCTGCAAACATGAATCGATTCCACCAATTTCGATATGGTTTTTGAATGGCATGTAAATGAAGATGATCTATTGAATTATAAGGTGGACGATGAAAACAAAAAACAAATGAAGAATCCATTGGTGTTTTCTCATCCTTATATGTCTCAGTTGATGAAAACAATATTGGTAAATGTCCCCGATTAAATGCATAATGAGATGGTGGTGGTGCGAGAGGTAGTAGTGGAGATTCAGTCGAACCAATATGTTGAGCATGAATACGAAGTTGTTCTATTGCTACCTGAAATAAAATATTTGGTTAAACAATCTAGGAAAAAATATTATTATATTTACTTTTTTCATATGTTCAAGTAATGATCTATGTTCTTCTGTCAATACAGCAACAGTCTGTATATGTTGTAATGGTACTATCAATAGATGCAATCGCGCAGCTGGTCCTCTTGGAATAAAAACTGCACATTGATCATCACGATACCATAATTGATTTGCTGGTGATTCACCGCGTACAATACGACAAAATAAACAATCAACTATTTCATTATCTTCTTTTGAATAAGCAACACCTTTTTTATTTCGTATTGTAGAATGTTCAGCTCCCATATATTATCTTAAAAAAGAACAACTCTATGAAAATACAAGAAATAAGATCACTTTTTTTCCCAAGATAAACAAACACACACACACACACAGAGACAGAGATAAAAGAAAAACTATTGAATTTTTGCAAGGGCTGCTGTTCGTCTTTCTGATGTTTGAAAAAGAGCTCGAATAAGTTGTTTAATTTCAATAGATGTAAATTGACTAGCAAGTGGTCCTTGTCCATTAAACCATCGATCAACAATTGTTTGTAAAGAACTATTTAAAACAAGACATAATTCATTAAATCTTGTTAAATTTGGTGCTAAACGAGCAAGAATATTTAAACCAGGACTAATATCATCTTTAACAAGTATATCATGTAAAAATGTTGACCATTGTGTAAAAACATCAACCATTATTTGACATTCTTGTTCTGGAATATCTTCAAGTGATAATGTTTCTTTAATAAGAACATGACTAACATGATCACATAGATATCCTAATTTATTTAAATAAAATAAAATGAAAACAAAAAAAAAATATATTTTATTTATATTATATTCCTACCAATAACTTTAAAGTAAACATGAGGTGAAAATACATTTCGCCAATTATTTGAAAGATTTTTCATATGCATTATACATTTATTTATACTTCGTTTTAATATATCTTGATTTTCATCTTCATCAACAATATTATGAAATGCTATTTAATAGAAAAATAATTCAAAAAATAAAATAAGAAAATAAATATATCAAACCTCCAATTTCTTTAATAAATGATGTTAATATATCTCTTTGTATATCTAACTGAGATTTTAGTAAATTTGCTGCTTGATTACGAAATACAGGAACATAATCAACAAATGTTATTGGTTGACCATCGGCTGTTTTATTTTTTAAATGATAATATTCTTCACCAAGAAGAAGACATTCATGAGCAACATACATATAAGTATTAAAATGTAAAGCTAAAAAAATCAAATAAATATATATATATATTCGAATTAGATTAAATCATTTGTTCAATTTCTTTACCGGTTAGATAAGGAAATTCTTGTATTTTTTTTTCATGTAAATTTGAATATATAACATGAAATAATTCCATCATGTTTCTTGCTGTTGCACAAAGATGTGCACCATAATTTTCTAATTGATCAGCTTCTTGTAGAACTGTTCGAATAAATTGAATATATTCATAAACATGTTTCCTTAAAACAAAAAAAAGAAAATTCTTATTTGTAATGATTTTAAATTTATTTTTACACAATAATTGTACGTGGAAAACGAAACATATTTGCATCTAATTCATCTAAACTAATAGTTGATGATAAAATATTTGTTTGAGTTTCATTTTTATGTTTTTCTTTATCTTGATCATTTTGTATAAATAATTGTTCATTATCACCAATTTCAATTGTTTTTAATGATGTTGTAATTATTGAATTAGATTGAAGTAATTGTCGACTTTGAATTAAATATGTTCGACAACGACTTTTTATTATTGATTCATCAATATTTCCAACAACCGATGAAAGAATATTAGATATTTGATTATTAGAAAAAAATTTTATTTCAATTAAATATTTTTCAAAATTAATTACTGTTTGTAATAATGTATGAAATATTTCAATATATTGAAAATCATCTGGAATGAGATTTAATAAATGTTCACGTATAAGTTCAATAAAATCATTGACAATAGTTGAAGAAAAGATACTCATCAATGAAATTAATTCAATCGACCTATAAAAATAGAAGAAAAATATTTTGTTTTAAAAAAAGAAAATTTTTTTTCAATTTCTCTAAAATATAGATTTGTAAATATACTAAACTCTGAATTAAAAATAATCCAATATACAAAAATCTTTAAGAACTATTACTTTTCATGTGATGTTTGTATTTTCATTACTCTTGATAATAAATACATATTTAATATATCAAAAAATTTCATTAAATAATTTAATGTTTCATTAAATTGTTCAATATCATTTTTTTCTATTTCCTCAATCGTTTCCATTTGAATTAAAATCATCATTGTTTCTATATTAAAATCTAATCTCATTTTTTTCTCAATTAATACATTAATAAATCCTTGAAAACAATATATTGCAAATGATTGAATATTTTTTTCCATTAATAATTTTTCTCCTTTATCTTCATAAAATATACATTGAAAAAGTTCTTCAAGATAATTTAAATTTAATTTAAATTGATTTTTATTTGTTCGATCAACACCATCATTCCATAAAATATGATGTGTTTGACATATATCAGAATTTAATTGTCTAACAGATCTTTGAAATGTTTCATATAATGGATATTGTTGTTGATATAATTTATTATTTATATTTTTTGGAAATAAATATTCATTATGAATAAGTTTATCTATAGATTCATATAAAATTTTTGCTTCATTTAAATAACGTTTTTTACATAATTTTCGACATTCTTAATATAAAAAGAAAATAGAAAATTTTAAGAAATTTTCTTTTTTTTTTATTTACCATGAATTTGATTTTGTAATTCAATTAATTGTTTAATACCATTAATAAATTGATTTAAATGATGAATTTGATAATAATTTGAATTAAGATGACGTGCATGATTTTCTAATTTTGAATAATCATCAATCTTTTCGATTAATTCTTTTCGTTTTAATTCTAATTGTTCACATTGTTCAATAAGTTTTTTAGTTTGAAAATCAATTTTATTTATATCTTTACTTTTGTTTATATATAATTGATAAATTTGATTTTGTTTATCATCTATTTCTTGTTTCAAATTATTTTTTAATAAATCAATTTGTTCAGAAGTTATAGATTCTAAATTATTTTTAAATAAATTAATAGATAAAAAATTTTTACGAAGAAAAAGAGGTCAGCACACAATGAAATAAATGCACTTCAAGTATAAAAAGTTAATGATTTCATGAGTCTACGAAATTTGATCGCTACGCAAATTAGTCACCTATTTTGTAATTAAATGAATAGAATGTTTCAAAAAAAAAAAGTTCTCAGGTCGAAGAATAATTTTAACAATCAAAGTCATTCATAATAAAGTTAACATGAAGCCAGTTTTTCAATTAAAAGATAATGATTCTAGTGACTTTCTGGACTGTTGCGACTCGTCAAAAATTCCTAAAAAATCATAAAAGCTTTTAAATATCTTTAAAACTGTCAAATAATTTTCAACGAATCTCTAAATCTTTTTCTATCCTGTCGCCACACTCTTTCTGATTTCTTTCATTTCAGAGAAGTTCTACATTTTCAGAAATCAATTCGTTAATCCTTGCGAACGTTCACATCATGTAGTGATGACAGTTTCGTGGCTGATACGACAGCAAACGGTTACACTCTTATAAAATTCGAATTATCATTTTTTGTATGTGTCGTTCAAACACCTTCAATATTTCTTTTTCTATTACACAATTTCACGATTATACTTCGTGTTTTTTTCATTTTTAACTTGATGGAGAAAATCGATGTTTTTCATCGAAACATTGAATTTTTAAATTTGTTTAGCATATATCGACCAATTTAAGTATACACTAATTTTCGCTTTCCCAGAACACCTAAACTTACCATTTAACGTTGTAATATCATTTCTTTCTAAAAAATCTGCCAACATATCTGAAAGAAAAAACAACTCAAAATCTAAATCAATTATAATAATTTTAATAAAATCATATTTTTTTTTTTATTTCTTCCAAAAAAAGAAAGCTGATATTACTATAAAAAAAAAAAGGAAATCACCTATAAAAAATATTATAATCACAGATGGAAATAAAAAAGAAAATTGATTGGAGTTTATTTATGGAAAGACTAGATATATTCATTGTTCACTTGTTCGATTTTCTAACCATTTTTTACATATATCATAAACAGCTGTTTGACCACTTCTTTCTGCATCATCACGAATTAAACGGACTTTATCTGCTTTTCCAAGACGAATTGCTATTAAATAAGCAGCACGTAATTTACCAACAGCAATATAAACATTTGTACGAGTATCATCATTTTTAATCATTTGAATTAATGTATCTTGTTCTTTGCTCTAAAAAATAAAAAATAAGAATTATTATTAAAAATCAAAATTTCTATCATTTTTATTTTACTTGTTCAACATCAGAACCAGTTTGTCGAACACAAGCTTCAATAATATCATCATGTAACTTAATATCAGTATAACCATTATCACGAATTACTTGAAGTAATTGTTGAAGTGAACGATAATCCCGACGTTTACCAATATCTTCAGCACATGGAATAAATACTTCTTTTGGTGGAATATTCATTTCCTAAATTATATTTTCAAATAAAATATTTATGAAAAAAAAACATAAAATTATTTTACATTAATTATTTTATTAATTAAACTAAATCCATTTGTCATTGTATCAGATATTGTTATTAAGCCTAAAATAAGTTTAATTATTAATTCTTTTCCATCAAATAATGTTGGACAATTAACAAGTATATTTGAACCATTTGTCTTTAATCGTTCTAATTGTGTATAAATATAACGAGTTAATTCAAGTTGAAGTTCAATTTTATTTTTAGTACTAGAATTAAAAGAAAGAATATTATTCTCAAAATCTTATTTCATGTTTATATAATAGAGATTTTAACAATTCCAAAATATATCAAGTCAAAGATTATACTATAAAAGATGAGACGATCATTAGCTATTCTTTTTTTAAGAGATAAATATAACACTCATCATCTTTTTAGAAACTTCATTTTAATGTTAATTTCTTTTTTTCTTAATTATAATTCTTTCAAAATCATATCATATTCATAAGTGAGAGAAGCATAAAATTCTAATGAAAATTAATCTACCTTTGAATTTTTATCATTGTTTGTTCTGTATCAATTTTTGCTTGTTGAAAACATTCTAAAGCTTTTTGTAAATAATTTAAACGTTTTTCATATAAATCTATATATGTTGTTCGATTTAAAGTAAATAATTTAATTGATGTAAATCCTGCATTTATAAAATCATTCATAAATAATTGTAATTGTTGTAATGAATGATACATTTCTTTTTCTTTTAAATATGTACAAATAAATTTTAAATGATGTGTAAATGAATTATTATTATGTAATAATATATAATTAAATAAATGTTTTATATGATTACGTTTTAATAATGGAAGATATATATGATCACGAAATAATGTTAATGAACATTTATATTCAAATGCTTGTGTATATAATTCATGACGAATATAATAATCTATTAGATGTGCTTCATCACTATAAATTGTCAAATAAAATAATATTTCATTTTCAATTACTAAAAGAAAAAAAAAAGAATATTTATTATTTTTTTATTTAAGAGAATAAAGAAGTTAAAAAGAAAATAACTTTTTTTTGATTGATCAGGTATATGTGGTATTGTTGATAGACTATTAAGATATTTTAAACTAACACGTGTTTGTCCTGTTTGTCGAATTTGTTGTTCAGTTAGATATTGATATTTCATAGAATATTTTAATGGTCGACATGATTCAAGATATGTTATAATATCTTTTAACATTTTTTCTTGACTTATACCACCACGTTGTTGTTGTTGTTGTGTTGACATTGTATCTGATAATTCAGTATTTTTTTGTAAACATTTTTCAAATTTATCACGAGCTTCAACATATTGACCCATATGAAGATATGCTAATTAAAATTAAAGTTTAATAGGATATTATAATAATAGTTTAGAATTTAAAAAAAAATGATAAACAATGCACAAACTAACTCTATCATCGATAATTGTAAAATATTAACATACAAATCGAAATAAATTATTAGATTTATATGAAAAAAAAAATTTTTTTAAACTTTTGTTAATAATTTAAACTAATCAAAATGCAAAAAAAAGGTAGAAATGGATGTTTCTTTTAATTTTTAATAAAATAAAAATTTAATAATTACCCATTCCCCATTGAAACCAAATTGTTTGTGTATCTAAATTACATCTTGTTGAAATATCCATTGCTAATTGATATCTTTCATCATCTAATAATTGATTTCGAATTTTTCTTAACATATCATGTTGTAAAAGATCATTTAAAGCTGGTAATGGACAATTAGCCATATTTAAACGATTTAATATATCAACAAGATTATTATACATATCACATGAAGCAAGTAATTTTTGTTGTTCACCTAATTCTTCATCATTAATATTATCTGTCATTAATTTCATTTTAGCAGTAAATAAAAGATTTTTAATTATATTTAAAACTAAACCATAATCAATTTCAATATTACGTTGTTTTGTTGATAATTGTTCAGATAAATATTCACATAAATTTTTTATTAATTTTCCACATTGATATTGATTTGAATGTAATTCAATTAATGATAAACATAATGATATACTTGGAGATTGATCATAATGAAAATCATTACGTAAACTTTCATCATTAGATGTTCCAGTTAATTGATAATGAACTTCATCATTAATAACAGGTAATATTGGAATATCATTATTATCTTGTTTTTGTGGTGAATCAACAGATGATCGACGATTTAATTTATTTGCTTTTAATAATGGACTTGTTGTTGAAAAACTTGAACTGAATAATAATGGTTCATCTTCTAAAATACTTGATGTATCATTTACAAGTGATGTACCTAATAAAAGATTATTTGATGTTGCTTCATATTGTCGATTATTAGCTAAATAAATTTGACTTATAGATTGTCTTTTAAATGATCCGATTGTTCTTGAAAGACTAGGAAAAAGAAAAACAAAAGAAAAATAATTTCTCTATGTATTATACACAATAAATAAAGACTAAACCTGAAAGTCAATACATTTCAAGATTTCATACTCAATTATTTTTTATAAAATATAAGAAGTGAATAACTGGGAAATATAGATTACTAATAATTTTTTCTTCTGATTAATTATTAAGATATTCTTTGTGAACTATCTATATGGTTAAAAATACTTTGTAATTCTACTCAATGAAAATTAATTATAAAATAAAAATTTACGGTCGAAAATTGTCAAATTTTTTTGCTGAATTATTTGTTTCTTGTCGAGTATTTATTGTTGGTGTTGGATTATTTTGCAAAAATTGATAACACTCTTTACATGTACGTTCAAGACGATCTTTAATTATGGTCATTTGTTGTGAACATGATTTACATACAACACGACCACAACGACGACAATGATGACGACGATTAAACATTGAAAATTGTGATTCATTACAACACATACAAACAGATACTTCATCATCAGATACCCATAATTTTCTTGATGGTATTGCTAATGGAACCATAAATTCAGCTGGTTGGGATGGTGCTACTTTTGTTGTATGATGAGATTGATCATTTGAATTAAATCGATTAGATAATGATGATGATAAATAATCAAAAAAAGATGAAGATGTCGGTTGATGTTGTTGTTGTTGTTGAGATTTTATGGCAATTGAACTAGATATTGGTGGACTATTAGGATTAGGTGATGATGGTATTGTTGAAGGTGATGATAAATGTTGATCAGGTTCTGGTACACTAGGAGATGATATAGATGTTTTAGGTGACATACGTTGACGTATTGAACTGAATAAATTATTTGAACCAGTATTATTTCGACGATTTGGTGGAGAAATATCTTGAGAACCTTTATGTTGATTTGTACGAGGAGATGGATTTAATGGCATACGACGACGGTCTATTTGTGAAATAGATGTTGTTGGAAGAGCAGGTCTAGAGAATATTAAAAAGAAATTTTTTATTCGATAAATATATGTCTTTAAACAAACTATTACAAAACGTATAGTTTGTATTTAACAGATATCTAGAAAATATACTCATTCAATATGAAGACTTCGAACTAACTCTTTAATGTAATATATGTACAAATATATAGTTAATCATGACATATCCAATATAAAACTCAAATTATTTAAAATACAAAGTTTTTTTAATAAGATTCTCATAGAAATATTATCAAAGTAATTTAATTTAATTTAATTCTTTTAAAATATATCAAAATATCATATCTCTATAATTCATCAAAGCAAAAAAAGATTTCAAAGAAAATTTTTATATTAATAACAAATAAATATTTCGATAATAATGAATATATAATTCATATTCTATTAAAATTTCATCATTAGTTTTCTATTTACTTATTCTCAACAGTTGATTTTCCTTCATTTGGTTGTACAACATTTAATCGTACACTTTTTTTTGTATAAAATTCAATAAGTTGATCAATTTGTGTAATATTAATAATATTTTCTAAAGAATATTTTTTAATTAATACTGTTAATGATTCAATTGTTATTTTAGCTATATCAACTGAACTATTCATTAATAATTGTTCAATAATAAGTAATGGTTTTTCAACTAAATGTACATATGAATCTGTTTGTTCTAATGGTATACAATTAAAAAATAAAGCTAAACCAGTAACTAAAATACATAATTTTGATCTATCATATTCTCCTTGAAAAAAATTTGAATTTTCTTCAAAATGTCCTAGCATATATTGTATAAGACGAAATTTAATAAATAATCTTGAAAATGGTATTGTTTTTTTACGTGTTATTAATTTTTTTTTTGATAAATCATTAATTAAATCTGTACATAAATGCCATTTATCATCTTGATTTTTAATTGTATCAATAATTTGTAAAAATTTATTTCCATTACCAATATTTTCTTCTTTTAATAACCAATTAATATGTTCTTCAACTAATTTAAATCTAACACGATGAATTATACTTTCATCAACAACATTATTTAATAATGTTAACCATTTATGTCCCATATCAAATTGTTTTTCATAAATAAACATATTAACAACAGCTAATGGATCAAGTTGTGAATGTTCTTCTGCACGTTGCCATGTTAAACATTTTGATGATGTCTTTTTAAGTGCCATATCATCAATTGATATATTTAATTGATTTTCATCTTTAGATGAAATTCTTTCCAATAATTTATTAAATTGTGATAATGCACCAAGACATAAAGTTTTATAAACATACATTATATTTAAACGTTCTTGTATCCATGGTATATAATCTTGATGAGTTTTTTTACATGATGTTAAACATAATTGAAGTAATTTTAAACATGTTGGACCATCAAAACGTGGTAAATATGTTATTGTTCCATGTATTAATAAATGACAATCATGAATTTTACGTAAATAATTATATGCATGATCAGGTTCAGGTGTTTGTTTTATTAATGTTAATAAAGCAAGATCACGTAAAATTTGACAATATGGAGAATGTACAATAAATGATGGTAATAATGAATCAAATAATTCAACTATTTCTGTATATTTACAATTATTCCATAATAATGAACAAAGATAAAGAAGAAGATCATGTTGATATGTTAAATCATTTAATACAATTGAACGAAACCATTCATCACCAATAGATGATGTTGATTCAATTAATGTTGGAGATAATAATAAACTTGTAAAATATGTTTTTAATGGAGTTTTATCTGTTTGAATTGGTTGATTATGAACAATAGATTGAACATATATTTGAAGAATTTGTCCTAATGCAGGAGATTTTTCTTGAACAAATGATATTGTACGAGAATCAATTAGATGATTAGGTAATGTTGATGATTGAGGAAGAAAATCAAATGATGATGTTAAAGAAATAATTGTTGTTGATGAAGGAAGTGAACTTGTACGACGATGACGTTGTTGTTTTTCAAGTTGGGATGAACATAAACGATAATCAAAACTAATTGCAAAATCAGTTTGAGAAGGCATTACTATAGTTGTTATTGTGCGATTTTCTTAATGAAAAAAAAAATAATTCAATTAAAAGATTTAATCAATTATGTCTTCATTTCAATGATAAATCAAGAAAAAAAAAAAGGTTTTTATTCATACATAGATGTTCTTAGTCTTTTTTTGTATATCGTTTTATTTTGATCTGATACTGAAATCTAATATAAAAGAGCTCGTATTTATATTACTTTATGAAAATATTATGAATGTTTGATTGTATTATTCATCATCTTCTCATAGAAAAAGATAGCGAATGTTTGAAATATTTAATAAAAGTTATTATGTCTATTAATTTCTTTCAAATTTTGTTTTTTTTTATTTTGCTTTTTTTAACACTTAGATTAAAATTATACATAAATTTAATCTTACCATTAATTGCACATAGAACATCATTATTAGATGAATATTCTCCAATAAATTTAATAAGATCATTATTAGGTTGATCAAATTGAATATAAAGAATATTTGGTAAAATAATTTGTATTGAATTATCTGTTTCAGTATTTTTAATTAAAACACATTTATCAATAAAATCTCTTGTAGAACGTTGTAATTGTTCATTAAGTAATTCAGGTGTTAAAATAATAAATGGTGGTGATGAATACATACAATCATTTAATATTAAACCTATTTTAATATGTAAATTATTATTAATTAATGGTGCATATCGATAGAATGGACTATTTGGATCTAAATCTAATTTAAGACCATCAATAATAATATTTTGTTTTAATAGATAATGTCGTATATCATATAATGATATTTGTTTAAGTTGTCCAATATCCATACGTGTTGTTAAAAGAAATAAAAGACGTTCAAGTTCATTACGAAATATATTTGTTGTTGTTATTTGTATTGATGCTGTTCGAATAAGTTCAATATGAGATAAAATCAAAAGAAAATTATATAAATTTGTAAAAAAACATATACGTTCTTCATTTAATAATAAACGATCAAGATCAAGATATGGTAATAGTGGTAAAGCATTAAGTATATCATCATAATCATCATGAGCAATTAATTTTTCAATATCTTCAATAGTTGCATGACTATGACCAGATTCTTGAATTATTTCTATTAAAATAAAAACAAAAAACAGAATAAATTGCATAGATTTCACTTCAAATCTCCTCATAAAAAGATTACATTACTATCTAATAGGTCGAATTACAAAGATATAGTTGATATTTTATCAATCAATCGGATTAAATCTATACTGTCTATTTTTCTTGAATAAACCATTTAAAAATAGTAAAAAAATATATATCTTGGTATATCAATGAATCATTAAATAGTCTGAATAGAACGAATATATTTTAATCTGATCTTCTTGATCTCAATAAATTCTTTACTATCTATCTATAAGTTTAAAAATATTTTGCTGATATACTGCGATTCATCTTGTTACTTATATATTTATAAAAACATATCTAATAAAATTTCTTTGAAATAATAAAAAAAAAATTCATTTGCCAACATACTTTTAATAAAATCTAATAATTTGGTTAGTAATGTTCGTATAAATTTTTCTGGATGTTCATTAAATGAATTCGGTTCACTTAGAAAATCATCTAATTTATTTGCAAGACGTTTGAGAAATTTTGTTGGTTTTCGTATCAATTTTTTACTACTTTCATGTGATAATGAATGTGATCGATGTAATTGTCGAGATTGTTGACGATATGAAAAAATATCTATTGGTTGTTGTTGTAATAATGTTGTACGTCTATTTGAAGATAGTGATGATGTTGATATTGTTTTATCAACAAATAATGGACGAATTATATTAAGACTAACAGCAAGTGATATATCAATATTTAATTTTGATGTCATTGATTGTAATTGTGTTAAATCAATATCACTTGATCGTGCAACAATACGATGAATAAGTGATAATGGAGAATGTTTTGATAAATCAGTATCTGCTGATATATCTTGTATAGGAAATTTTTCAAGAAGTTGTCGAAAATTTTGTAAATATATATGAAATATTGAAAAATAATTTATATATGAAGAATCAGATAATTTTGTTTGATTTGTAGTATTTCTAATAGAATAAAAAATTTATTTAATCACATGAAAAAGATATTAAAGAATGGTTTTGATTCGAAAACAAAAACGAGTTTTTACTGTTATTATCTATAGTTTTAATTTTAAGTGTAAGTATTGATATCAAACTCTATAAGATTAAGGTTAGATTTAACTACAATTATACTATGATCAAATGTCTAATCAAAATATAGTTTTCTGTAATTATCATTCCTTTTTGTGGTTATGTTCTTCTACTGTATATCCTATAAAAATATTCTTTAATTATTACCTGATATATGCAATTAAATTATATCTTGCTTGTGGATCATTCTCAAAAAATTCTCCAGTTAATTTAACTTGTTGTTCAATTGGCATAGAATTTTCTTCATTTATATAATATTGTCGACAATGTTCATCAAGTCTTTTATAATATTGAATAATTTTTGTTGCTTTTGTTCCATCTAATGGTATTGTAACATCAGGTAATAAATCTTGAAATGAACCATTAGATGCATTAGCTAATTGACTATAATTATTTATCATTTCACTTAAAGGTTTTATTCTTGTAATTGAATTTTTATTATTTGTTGTAGTATGTGGTGATGTATTAGGTGTAAATAATGGACGTGAAAGTGGTAAACGATGTTGTGCCATTTCAAGTAATGTTTTACTTATTATCATTGTTGGTGCATTTATTGCTAAATCAAATAGAGTTAATGACACAAAATGTTCATGATCAAAATAATTTGATGTTGGTAATGTTGAAGATATTGAAGATGTTTGAGCAGCTTCTAATAATGGTGCTATATCATTTTGTAATGATGAATTACCAAGAGCTGATGATGCTAAATTAGCTATACCAGCTAAAGCTGAACTTGAAGAGGGACTATCAATAGGAGATGGATAAGATGTTGATATTTTATTAATTGTATCACAAAATAATTTACTAAATTTTGCTTCAACAGCAAGTGGATGATCTTGCATATTGAATAACTAAAAAAAAAATGATAAATTGTTTTTTTAATTGAAGACAAAAAAAAATAGATGTTAAACTTTACTCGAATAACTTCATTAGCTTCCGTAATTTTTCCTTCTTTTAAACAAATAGCTAATAAATTATCACGAGGTGAAAGAATTTGTGATACTAATGTTGATGATGCTTTTGGTTGATTAACGGTTCGAGATGATGATGTAAAACTAGTTAAGTATTTTATTATATATATATAATTAGATAAATAATTGACATGATTTTTACCTGGATGCACTACTTTCAGAGGGACGTGGTCGACGTTTTCGTCTATGTGAATGTCGACGAGTAGCTTTAAAAACCAAAGATTAAAAGAAATTAATATGATCAAAAAAGACTTACGTAGAGGAAGAATTAAATTTTTAATAGTAGAATTATTAATCAAATTCTCATCATTCTCATGTCCATCAATTTTATTTTCTTGTACTGATACTTCAGTTGTATTAGCTGTTAATAATTGATATCTCCATAATGTTTCACTAACAATAGAAATTAATTTTGTTGCTCTAGTTGTAAATTGTTCATTTGTACTAATTGAACATCCAAGAAAATATTTGTCTAATAATGTTTCATAATCTACAGTATCTCGATCTATTCCTTTATCTTTAATTTTTTGATAAAGATTTCGAATTTCAGTTGTTTGATCCCGAAGAAATATTAATAATTGATAAAGTATTTGTTGATCAATTAATAAACCTGAACGATATATTGAATAATGATGTGATCCACCAACTGAACTCATTGAACTACTACATATAGATATATTATCATCATCATTTTCATCAATATCATTATCATATTTTTTAACTAATATTTGAGTTTTATTAGCAGCATTTGTTGATGTTTGAAAACTATCATTTGTTAAATTACTTTGTAATGATGAACAAAAATTATCTGATGCTGATAAAGATAATGATGCTATATTAGGTGATTGTTCAATTATTTCAATTGAATCTTCAACTTTTAATTCACTTTGTTGAATAAATACAAGTGAAAAAATATTTTCTAATAATTCAAGACGAAAACGTAATGGAAATATTTGTATTAAATAAGTTCGTGTTAAAGAAAATAAATCATTATCTGTTTTATTATCATCATTAGGTGATAATATACATTTAATAACACTATTGATTGAAAGATAACCAAGAAATATTATTGATGCAGCTGTTCGAGGTAAACCAAATAACGTAATATCATCCAATGGATAATCTTGAAAACGAACACCTAAGAACAATAATCATGATTAAAATTTATATAAATATATAAAAATTAACTAGAGATAGCTAAACATAAGTTCGAATATTTTGATTTAGAATTATTTATTGTCTGAATTATATATTCGTTTAGGAAACAATATTGTCTCTGATCAATCTGAGATGAATGAAGATTCTTATAAACGATGCATATGATTCATTAGACTTTCAATAATATTGTTCTTTATTTAAAAAAAAAAACTTACGATGACATCGTTTTCCTGTTGGTGATTTTTCAAAATCATCATCATCATCAATATCAACTGCAGTTTTTCGTAATTTTTCTAAAATTTCTCCGGAATCAATTGTTTGGATATCTAAATATCGATGAATTAATGATAAAGGTGAATTTGTATGTAATAATGCTAAGAAATCGGACATATTTGGTAAAGGTGATACACCATCATGATACCTTTAAAATAGAAAATAATCAATAAAACTTTGAATAAATAAAAAATTCAAAATTAAAGAAGCGTTATATCAATTAAGCTAACTAGATAAGTAAAACTTACAGATCAATTCTAATAAAAAGTAAAATAATATTTAAAACAAATAAATCCATATATATTAACTTACCGTCTAACATTATGTAACCATGTTATAAAATCAATATGAGATTGAAATAATTTTAAACATTTAATTAACATAGGAGTTTTATTTGGTAATGAATTAATTGATTCATGTAATACATTTGCATCATTTATTGTTCGTACATGTGTCCATGCAAGAAGAAATATATAAAGATGTAATGATGTTAATTGTTCAATATTTAATAATTGATCTAATGATGAATAATCACGATTTCGTATCATTAATATTGAATCATTCTAAATAAATATATATATATATATAAATTAAATTATTTATTTTAACTTACTAATACACAATTAATTAAATCTAATTTATTTTCAATTAAATATAAATAAATTTCTTTCCAAAAATAAATTTCATTTTTAAATGAATTTTTTTTTGAAAAATGTATTATAACTGATTCATTATTAATTAATTCTCGACGATATTCACTTTCTAATTCACTTATAAAACGTGCTAAATCACCATTATTTAATACAGAATAATATAAAATTTTTAAATTAAATAATTGTCCACAAGTATGATTTGCTTCACTTGCATAAATAACAATTTTTTTTAATATATCATGCATTGTTGAACGAAATTCATTTGTATCACATGAATAAAAATGTAATGAAAGAAGTAAATCAATAAGATTTGTTTTTTGTTGTTCATTATTTAAATTTTTTAATTGTTGTAAACATATATCAAGTGCACGTTTATGAATTTGTATTAACCATATATGTATTGATGGCATTGGAGTATAAAGATATAAACGAACAAGAGAATGAACACGAGGAATTTCATGTAACCATAGATCAAGAAGAAAATCAGCCATAGAATCAGTTACAAGAGTAGAAGGAATCGCATCAGTATTAGTATGAATTCGATCAAATTCCTAGATTAATATTAAATAAGAAGAAAGTATATCAATGATAAATTTATATTTTAAAGACTCTGGGTTTCTTCTATAATGATGAATATTGATGGTTGCAGTTTATAGACTAAAATTGTTTAATTCTATAGAAAAATTTAGGTATGAATTGTATTTCTTGAAATTTTTTTGTTAAAGGGACATTTATCAGCATGCTTTCTTTCCGTGAATCGAATGAAAATTTCGAAAAGCTATCGTTTATCAACTTATGAATATTTTACTTTATTAGTCTTAAAGAGTTTTCTAGACTATAGTTCTTCTTAAATTGAGTTAAAATATCTCTTTTACTTTTAAAAGTTCTATGAGCTTATTTCACTAAATTCAATTTTATGCTATTTATATTCATCAAACTTTGTTCACATCGAGTATAGTTATTATATTCATAATACTCTTTGATATGATCTAATCTGTAAACAAAGTGAATTATGTTTTTTTACTTACTTGAACAACTTGCGCACTCGGTTGAATATCACCAACTGCTAAAAGAAATTTAAAAATTGCATCATATTTAAGTGATTCAATAGTTGCCTAAAATAATTTTTGTATTCTTTCAATTATATTATTATTAAATAAAATATTGTCTTACTGTGTCTAAATACTGTTTAGTTCGGCATTCTTCTACCAATAATAAAGCAAAATGAAATGGTGTTGGTACTGATTTTGAACCCGTACTAAAATAAAATATCGATCGATTCTCTTATTAATGTTTTTTTTTTCTTTACCAATATGGAGTTGGATTTCGAATAATATCAATCAATAATTCTTCTAAATTTGTATTTAATTGCATTCGTTTATTATATAAAATTTGTAAACATATTCGACATAATTCCCATTGACCAAGATAAACATGATTACAAAAAGCTTGATATAATTGTTCATTATTTTGTGCTTCAACATCAAAAAATTCATGACGAATTTCTAAAACGCTCATTTTTATCTACAAACAAACACAAAAAAAAAATAACTTTTCAAGAACACAAGAAAAATCGCTTGAGATAATGAAAGAGAAAAAAAAGAAGAGTGAAAGAGAAAAAAACGATTTTTTTAAAATCGTTTTGAACTTGTCCAACTACTGAATAATCCTTTTGATTGTTTTGCAGGTGAATGTGCTGCTGCTTGACGTTTTTGTTCTTCTGCTTCCTAAATTAATAAAATCAAAACATATTTAAATAAGAAATAATATTTTAAATCATACAAGTAATTTTTGTTGTCGAATCAAAAATGCTTCAATAGGATCTAATTCTTGATTATAATGATCAAGTACATCACGTACATCTTCAACACCACTTGCAGCAATCACTATAGAAAAAAAAATAATTATAATAAAAAGAATAAATCAAACAAACTTCGAAGAAAAGCAGCTAAATGAAGTAATTGTCTATCATCATCTTGACCATCCCATTTTTTTAAACGATGTAAAGCATTTCGAGGCTGTAATTGATAAGATTTTTCATCCCAATCTATGAAAATTATTTTTTTTAAATCACGATTAAGACATGATAAATCCTAAAAAAAATAAATTTTATATTAATTTCTTAATAATATAAGAAAAATTCATTACTTTAACATGAGCACCATTTATAAACCGAGTATCTTCACGAAATAAACGATGCATTATACGATGTTCAGGATCCATATGCTCAATAACTGAATTTGTAGTCTACAAAAAATAATTATTATCGATTTAATTAGAATAAACTTATTAGATGATTCATACAGATCATTCTATACATTATCATATAAAAACATTATATTTACGTCATTGTTTTATCAAAGTTTTAGTGACCGAATAGAGAATAAAAAACTAACTTATCTTATCTCTCATACAGCCAATGTTTCTTCTTAAATCTTATATTAAAATGCACTATTATGATTTTATATGATAATAAATTTACACGATTACTTCAACAATTAATATTATAAAATTAAAAAAAAAGCATTAAGATATGAAAAGTTAAATTTTGTTTTTCTTAAACTTGAGAAATTGCTTCGAATGAAAATAAAGAACTATACATTGCTCTATAATTATTCAATTTGATTGAAATTAGTATAGAAACAATTATTTTCGTAAAGAAAAATTCAGGAAAAAGATCAGGCAATTTGAAAACCTTAAGTAGAAAAAAAGAAATATTCATACCCATGTTGTTTCTTTTGTATAAATAACAACTTCAAAAACTGGATAACCAACTTCTTTTAAAAAATAATCTAAACCTGGTCGTTTTTTATATCTCCATCCTGTATTATAAGCCCAATCTGGGCTTAATAAAATTCCTGACATTTCAATAACTAATGTATATGGTGGTTGATAATATGGTGGTGGAAGTGGTTCTGGTAAAAGTTTTTCACTTGTTGGATCTTTAATTGTTTGCCAATAATCAATAATTCCATGATATGATCGTCGAATATATTGTTGCCATGTTGGTAAATGTGAAAATTGATCTTGTACAATATTACCTTCTTGATCAATTTGTGGTGAACCCCAAACAAGAATAATATAACCAACTGTTGAAAATAACCATATACCAAGAAAATATCCTGTATATTTTAACATTCGTATATCCCATGCTGCTTTAGCTTCACGTTCACGTTGTTCTCCATCAGTTTGTTCTGCTGTATATTTTGGTTCTGATGATGTTTTAGAAAATATAAACGGTGTTTTACTCTCATTATCACCCATTAATGAAGATAATTTCGTTGATGATGATGATGATGATGTATCCTGTGTTGGTTTTTGTTGAAAATACAAAGCAGAAAATGTAAATGTACGATTATCTATTTTTATTTTTTGTTGTTTAAGAATTTTTAATGAACAAGGGAGAGAAAATATTCTTGATCGTAATGCAGAAAACATTCTTTTTTTTAATGTGATCTGAAACTTTTAAAAAAAAATAAAGAATCAATTATCATTCAAAATTTGTTTGTTTTTTTAATATAATCAACATGAAAAAAAAAAATCATCATGAAAAAAAAAATTAAATTAATGTTTTGAAAGACATTTTGTATTAATAAATCGTATTTGTTATGCACGAGAACTTTTATCATAATCTTCATCAGGAGATATTGGTGAATTAACTATAGGATTTATTATTGAATTTGTTTTACCATCAACTACATCTTGTTTAGCACGTCGAATAGCTGGTGAATCATTGAGCATACCTTTTTTAATGGAATTATATACGTAAAGAAATGCAGCAGCTAATAATGCTATTTCAAGACATATGATAAAAAATATTTCAAGCATAAAATAACCATAACTATCAAGAATTAAACCAGTAAAGATATTCCTTAAAAAAAAATATTCGTTTTTTTTGTAATATTAAGATTTATAATAGAAATACATACATTACAGCAAGACCTAGATTTTGAATCGATTGCATAAATCCATAAGCTGTACCTAACATTTTTTTCGGAACAAGAAATGCAACCATTGGCCAAAGTGATGCAGCTAATATTGAATATGATATACCCATTAAAACTAATGGTACAACTGGATGTACAAAAAGAAATGCAAGAAGAGCATGTGCAATTATTGTTGTTGTAATACTACCCATTAACCAATACAAATTTCTACCAGTTCTATCAACAACATAACCAAGTAATGGTGACAGAATGGCTGACCTAAAAAAAAAGAAAAAGTTTTTATTATTTTTTTAAATATTTTTTTATTTAAACATACATAAAATAAACTAAACTGTTGCATGCATTTGACCAAGCAGGTGATAAATTATATTTTGATATAAAAAGTAATTGTGCAGCAGCGATAAATGGAAATATTGCAACATAATAAAATACACAAATTATAAAAACACAATAAAGTGAAGCTGAAAAATGACGAATATCTAAAAATCGAGAAAAAAAAAAAACATTTAGAATTTTTTTTTTCTTATTTAAATATACCTCGAATATGAAATTCATCACCTGAAAAATAGAATAAAAAAATTAAATTTATTAAATAATAAAAAGAAAAATATTTTTCTTTGCATACTTGGATCTGGTGGATTATCTTCTTGTACAACTTTTCGTCGTCGAATATCTAATGTCCAAAGAATAACTGCACATATAAGTGAAATAATACATGTTGAAACAGCAATTAAAAGTGTTGTACCAATACGATGTGGACCGGTTACATCTTTATCAAGTGAATCATAAATTCGATGAATTGTATTCATATTTACTAAACTTCCCTATAAAATTCATAAAAATTTTCATTTTATTTTTTTTGTTTTATAAAATAAGTTAACAATACAAACCACACGAGCAAATGAAAGTTGTAAACCAAATACAAAATTTAATTGTTTTCCAAAAAACCATGCAACAGCATATGCATTTTGTGCACTTGAAAGTGATTCACCACCAATACCGAAAATAAATCGACCAGCATTCATAAGCCATATTGTACGAAAATAACCACCAAGACCAAAAATAATTTGTCCAATAAGAATAAATCCACAGAAAACTGTTGCACCCCGTGCAACACCAAGCCATTTATCAATTAATATACCACCAACAGCAGCAAGTCTATTATATTTTATAATAAAAAAAATTTCTAAGATATTATTTAACTTACACAACATTAGGCCATGAATACCAAGAATAAAATGATGTAAAAGTTGATGAAGATATTTTTAAATCATCTTTCATTACATCTTCTAAACCAGCTGGATTATCATAACAATAATATGATCCTAGAAACGAAAAAAAAAACAAACAAAATAATAATAAATAAATTTATTTAAAAAGAAAAAAATGAAATTATTTTTACCAAATGATAAAAAGCACATAAAAAATACGGCAATCCATCTAAGATAGGGTCCACGTGGATCAAGTAATCCACGATGTGATGTTGTTTCTGGTCGATTGACTAATCGATTATTTTCAGTATTCATTGTATCTGTATCTTCCATAGTTCTATTCTAAGATCAAAGATCTCAAATGAAAAAAAAAAGAACAGAGGTAATGATGATAACATAAACTTTAATCATTAGTCATTCAAACAACTGATCAAATCTTCGTCTGATAAAAACCTTTTATTAAACACCTAATATTCGAAACAAAAAAAAAAAGTAAACGACTGATAACAACTATTCTATTGATTATCTTGACTTGAATTTTTTTCAAAAAACTGACATCTATCATTTATGATTGATTAATAAATAATACCAATGAAGATTTCTTAAATGACTCATTATAAGTTGCTCAATTGTTTAACTTTTAAAAATTATTTTTCTCAAATAAAAATATGTCAAAACTTAAACGCTTAATAATTCTTGATCTTAATGGTCTTCTTGTTCATCGTGTTTATAAAGATGAATATATGAAATATAAACGCTTATTTCAAGAACACAATGATCTGGGTAATCTTTCTCGTCCTGAAAAAATAGGAAACTTTGCTGTATGGTTTCGTCCTAATGTTAAACAATTTCTTTCATGGTTAATGGAACATTTTCATGTTGCTATTTGGTCATCTGTATTAAGACATAATATTGCACCTATTGTTGAATCATTACTACCTAATGAACGTGATCGTTCACGTTTATTATTTTGGTGGAATCAAGAAAATTGCTTTATTGAAGATGATCCAACAACCACAGATCCAAAAAAAGCTAAATCATTTTATAAACGTTTAACATCTGTATGGGATTCAGCTGAAATAAATGAACATTGGTCAATGAATCAACCAAATAATATTGATTTACGAGATCATACATTATTAATTGATGATAATAAACTAAAAGTTCGTGATAATCCAATACATACAGCTATACATCCACGTACATGGAAATTATTTGAATTATATAATGATAATCATGATATAAGAATATTTAAAGATAATGTTTTAGATACTGATGGACAATTAAGAAAATGGTTAGAAGGTTTATTAAAATCCAATGAAACAGTAGCTGAATATGTTGAAAATAATCCATATATTGATCCACCTGTAGAAGAAATTGAAAAGAAAACTAATGATTCTTGGAGTTCTTCCGGTTGGGATTAATTTTTAAAAGCAAACGATATCTTTTTTTTTTTCTTGTACAACAAAATTTTTCATTGATTTTTTTTTAGATGGTTAGTTTAAATACACAACATAATCGAAGTGGAGGAGTCAGTTGAATTTCGTTTTTTTTTTTTTGATATTGTTTATTGAATCTCTTTTTTTTTTAAATAAAGGGAATGTCATTTGATGATCGATCAATAAATGTTCATGATGAAGTAATAAGTGAAAATACACCTCTTATTGTAAACACTGAATTACATTATCGACGAATACGAACAACTCCTTTTATTATTATTCATATTTTATTGGTGGTAAAAAGAAATTTGAATTATAGAAAAATTAGATTTTTTTAAAAATTAATTTTCTTTTTAGATTGCATTTGAAACAGTGATTGTACTATTTCCGTTTCTGTGTTATGATAAACACATTGTAGAAATATGTGATAATCATTCTCCATATAATATTTCATTATATATACATGCTGGTGCCTACTTTGTTAGTGTTGTTTTTGATCGGTATGATTAAATGAAATTTTGATATTAAAAGATTAAATTTTTATTTGCTAAAGAAAATTATTTTAAATACTAAAAATAATTCAAAAATTTTATTAAAATAATAGATCATACGTATTGTAATTTGAGAATAAATAATAAATAAATAATTCTACGTTGGAATCTCATTGAAGATAACTGATTGTATTCATATCTTATTAAGCATTTAGAAGGAACATATTAATAACTGGGATGAATCATAGTATAAGAGTAAGATACTTCAAACATGTAAGCTTTATACTCGCAAAATATGTTGTTTTTCAATCGAGAGGTATACCAAATATGACTGATCTCGTCTTCATGTTTATAGATAAAATTTGTCTTTCTATTCGAACGATGAATAGATCCCTATAGGGCAATATATGAGTTAATAAAAAGTTCGGATCTATGATTTTCTTATGTCATGATCTGAAGTTACACATGTATTTTTCTCAGAAGAAAACGAAAAAAAAAACAAAAGTTTTTGACATAGAATACATCAAATTGCGTTTCAGAATAATGATGATTCTATACCTCTTTAAACTTGTTTTTAACCTGATAGTGGAAAAGATTTTTTCAATAGATTGAATATTTCATATCTTGACTAATTGACAATTCAACGAATAAACTCCTTTACTTATCGCTGTCATCACAATTTACATAAAAATCTTTTTTTTTAATCAATAGTTTCAATCATAAAAATATTCAATAATCTGTGACTAGTAGTAAAATTAATCACATTTTCAAATAATTTCTGAGTAAATTTTAAACTTAATTATTGTATTTAGTTTATATCATTATCATCAAGATCTATCTCGACGTGATGGTTATCTTGATTTTTATCGTCGAACTAGAAATTTAAGACGTACACCATTGATTGTCATTTCAGCAGGTAACAAAAAAAAATAAACTCTTAATATTTATTCGAAGTATATTTCAATATAATTTCTTAAGGCAATGCAATTCTTGTTGCTATGATTAAATTACTTGAAGATTATCAATCATTAATTTTACCATTGCAACCATGGCATTGTCTTGCAATTCTTACTACAATTGAAATAATTATTATTTTAATTGTACTTTTATGGTATCTTGGTAAATATAAAATTTTATTTTTTTGTATGTATATGTTTTTATATTATTTTGAAGTTATTACTATTCGATTTAATAAACAACGTGCTCGTCCAGATGCAACACAATATGATTTTCTTTCAACTTTTGTAACATCACAAACATCAGCAAATGAAATTGGTTTTCGGTTGGTTTAATGAATATTTAAATTATTTATTTAAAATAATTTTATTTTCTAGTGATGAAACTTATACAGAAAATGTTCTTGAAAAACAAGCTGATTTAATACGATATTTACAAGAACGTAATGATCATTTAGCACGTCTTGCTCAGCAATTTAAGCAACAATTAAATAATCGGCAAAATTCAACAAATACTATTTAATATTTATTATTTAGTGACTAATCAATCTTTTAATTGATATTTATACTTGCATATTTTAACTGTTTTATGTCGCGATAAACGATAGCATTTGTACGTGTTGTATGGTTTAAAAAAAAATAAACTAATTCTTTTCATTTTAAAAATCCATTATGAAACTATTTAAAACAAAATCTAATAATATATAAGAGATCTCTGAATAAATTCTAAAAACAGAATAATTCAAAAAAAAAATCGTATCGACTTGTGAAAATTATTAATATCAAAATCAAAAAAAGAATATATTTAGTATCATTTTGTGAGTAATATTTAATTTACAAACAATTTTTTCATATATACCAACTATTAAAATAAGTTTTAAATACCTTTTATCCTTATTTGATATATTTAAATTTTTGTCTTGTAGGCTTTGACTAATGAATTTGTATTGCATGTCCAATTATTGATCTCTTTCATGATGTCTATCATCTAATTTGATTTTATGCAGATCTACTATTATTACAAAATCTCAATGGAACGGACATTGAATTTCAACATCTATCATAATATATATTATGATGTCAAACATCATCTTCTATCTAATTGAATAAAAAAAAAATAACAACTAGTTTATAGTAGATGTTCATGTGAAACAAATCTCTTGTGTTGAATACCAATGTGAAAGGAAGTTGAAATCATATTATATATTATATACAATCGAGCTAATTGATATTCATTTATTATAATAATGCTTTTCTTTTACAAGATAGAGTACCGCCCTTTTATATCAGCTACTATATCGATATCTTGACAAAAGAATAAACAAAAGAAAATTGACGCAATCATCGTAATGCCCTTGATGAATATAAATAAACATCTATCATTTACTCATTTTTTTTTCTTAACAAATTATTCTAATCTTTTTCTTTTTCTCTGTTTCAATAGAAATGGTAGAGGAACAATAATTTTCATTAGGAAATGACACCATCTCAATCATTCAGTTACCGGCGTCATCAGAAGAAAAAAAAAAAGATGAATCCGGATATGGTGATGAAAAAAAAGTTTAAGCAATTGTACAGAGTATAATTAAAATGTCTTGCAGACTGAAAATGACTTTTCTTCATTTTTCATGGAAATAATGAAGCCACATACTGTGTTATGTTATATATAGTGAAGTCATCATTTTCATGTAATAAATCATTTTTCTTTGAAGGTGTGAAGTAAATATGAACAACTTTTTAAAGATATGCATAAAATAAATGAACAGAAATATTTGTTTATGTAATATACATATATATAGAGAAAAGACTAAATTCCATTATATTTTTAAAAGGTCAAAATACCAATTCTTCGTTCTCTAAATCAAATCAAACATAGCCAAAGGAGATCAATGCAATGAACATCTTGAGAAAATTAACGTTGAATTGTTCTCTTCTTCTTTGACAAACATATACAAATCATCCGTCCGAAACTAAAGCCCATGAGAGACAATTATCATCGTAGTGACATGTCTGTCTTTTACTGTCATTATTACGCGACCATGGCAAATGATTTTAGTTATACATATATATATATATATATATATGTATGATTCGGAAAATGGAATTAAAGAGTTCTGTACATTCATAATGGATTTGCTTAGTCTTTTTTGACATCTCCTCTTTTTTTCTTTCTTTCTCTGGTCATTTTCTCTCTAGAGAAAAGAGAAAGAGGAAGAGTAAGAATAGGAGGATGTGTTCATCCCTTCATTTCTCTCACTATACGAATGTATATTTACTCATCATCATTATTGGTATAGAAGAGAAGACATCATAATTATTTCTATCCTTTCAATCGAGCTGATCCCTTGTTCGTCATCTAGTTTATTTACAAATTCATTGCTATTCGGATCGAACAAAAAAAAAAAGAATACATAAAAATTCTTATGTTGAACTTTAACTTTGACGTAACATAATAAAATTTCACCTCCACAATTCTATATAGATTAACGTATTTATTCGATTGTTCATTTCATCTTTCAAAATGTATCAAATGACACTTATTGGTAAGTTTTTTACCTCTTTTAATTGAAAAATTTCTGTTTTTAATTAAGATTACACAATAGTCTCTCTATTTGATTTTAAAAATAAAAAAAAAGTAAAGAAAATGATGTAGACAACAGTTTATTGTTTTCTTTTTGTTATATATATATATATATACACTTAACAACTCATATTTTTAAATCATTCTTTCTCAAGATTTTAACTTTGTTATTCTTTATTGAGATTAAATAGATGTCTATCTTAATGGATATTCTTATTTGATTTTGAACATGTTTTTTTGTTTTGATTGATTAAAAAATACGATTAATAACATATTCATTTATTTCATTTTGACATATTGAAAATGATAGAGAAAATAATGATAATCTATTTGATTGAAAGAAAAAAAAAACATATATATATATATATATATATTTTGAATATCGTTTTAGTACTATTATTAATTCTTATTCAATGGATTGAAACATCAAAAATAATTGATACAAGAACTATAACTGAAAAACAAGGCCGTGATGTAGTACTTTCATGTCGATTTGAACAATTATATGAAAAAGATCGTGTTATGTGGTAAGAAGAAAAGATATAAAGAAAAGATGATTTTTTTTTTTATTTCATATAAATAAATAGGTCAAAAGATGATGTTGTTTTATCTGTAAATGAAGAAATATCTGGTGATAGAAAAAAATATGAAATTACAGGAAAATATGATTTAATTATTAAAGCTGTTGTTGATCAAGATAGTGGAAGATATTTATGTCAAAATTTTGATCAAGTTTTATCAATGAATGTTTTATTAACTGTTTTAAGTATGTAGATATGATTTTAGTAATGACTATAAATGAAAATAAGATTTTGTTTTTATGAAAAAGTTTTTTCAATATAAAATTAAAACTAAATTAAGTAAAGATAATACTATTTTACAGATGGATAGCTATGCTTCCTATGATTGAACAGAGAAGGTGAAGGTCAATAGATGATTGATATCTGACTGTTTCTTAATTGTTCTTTTTTTTCTGATTCTAATCATGAATACCAAGGTTAACATATTCTATATCTAAAAATGTAAAATATGTTGATATAACATTTAATTTTAGCTCTACCAACTAAACCAAACATACAACAAACAAATAAAAGTTTAATTGAGAATAATATAGAAAAATTTCTTTGTATAACACAAGGTGGAAATCCATTACCAACATTTAATTGGTTAATTAATCAAATAAAATTAAATGAGTAAGATATAAAAAAAAAGAATTGTTTTTTTTTTAAATTTTATATTTATTTTAATAAGATCATTGTATATTGTTCATCGAAATATACGTCAATCATATAGTGAATTAAATTTACCATTAGAAAAACGTTTTCATAATAGTTTATTAACTTGTCAAGTACAAAATCAAGCATTAGATAAACCATTAAGTACTTCATATACTTTAAATATTCAATGTAAAGAAAGATTTTATAGTTTTTGAATTTAAATATTATTTTATTTATTTGAAACAGATAAACCAGAAGTTAATTTACGTCATGAACAAACAATTATTTCAAATCTTAATTTACTTGTTATTGAAAATGATCATTTAACACTTATATGTCAAATTGAATCAAATCCACCATTCATTAAACCAATAACTTGGTTAAAAAATGGTGTATCAATATCAGGTTTGTTAATATCTTATTTAAAATTTTAAAACGTTTTTATCTTTTTTTTTGTTTAGGTATTACTTCTTCTTCATTAACATTACAAACAATAAAACGTACTGATGATGGAGAATATACATGTTTATCATCAAATTCAATTGGTCATGGTAAATCATCAGTACATATTCGTGTTCAATGTAAAATAAAACAAAAGCAACAAACTTAAATTTTTTTCTAATTAATGTTTTTTTTCTAGATTCACCAATTGTTCAATTAAATGGTGGTGGAATAATAAATGAAAATGAAAAATTAATATTAATGTGTCATGTAGATTCTTATCCATCAATTGATTATTATCAATGGTATAAAAATAATCAAAAATTAAATACAAGTTCATTAACATCTTCATTAATTATTGAAAAAATCTCGAAAGAGGATGCAGGAATTTATATATGTTTGGTACAAAATACTTTGAAATATTCTAATGGAAGTTCAATTGAGAAATTTAATAAAACACAAACAAGAGTTATTGTTCAATGTAAGAAAGATTTTAGATTATATTGCCAGAAAAGAAAAGAAAATTTTATTTTTAGATACTCCAAAAATTCATACATTACATCCAATAATAGCTGTTGATCTTTTTACAACAAATATAACAATCCAATGTGAAATTGATTCATCTCCTGAAGCAATTATAAATTGGAAATTTAATAATAAAATTATATTTAATTCAAATAAATATTCTATTATACAAAATAAATCTTTATCTTATTTAATTATTCAACAAATTCAATCCAATACAGATTATGGATTATACTCATGTAATGCATCAAATAAGTTAGGATATAATTCTACAACTATCCAACTGAGATCAAAAGGTATATTGACATACACTTTTATAGTAAGATGAAATCAATTCTCATGCTGTGTTTGCTCTTTTTTCGATCATTATCATATCATACAGACATATACCTCCTATTGTTCACAGGATCGAATTATTTCTATGTTAATAGTTTGTCAATCAATCATTCTTATGACAGTTGTTCTTTATTTATTGAAAAAGAAAATTATTTTGTATTGATTTAGATATACCAGATTCACCAACAAATTTAAATATAACAAGTATCAGTTATTCAACGATTAGTTTGACATGGAAACCAGGATTTGATGGTGGATGGTCACAATCTTTTTGGATTTCACTTGATAATTCTTTATGGAAAGAAACAAATCAAAGTCATTTTACATTTACAAGTGAGTTTATTTCATAAATGTAGTTCTAATAAAAATGTATAATAACATCTGAAAGTATGAAAAAAGATGAAATACACTATTAGAAATAATCTTCTCAAATACTTTGCTTATTGTTTAAGGATTATTAATTAAAACCACATAAGACGTATTTTTTATGAATTATTTTCATTCATTATGACCTAATCGAAGATTACCTTCTATGCAAGATTATTGATTAAAAAGAACATACGTTATACATTATATACACTACGTATTTTTTCTTTACAATTGTAGATAGATCTTCTCTCATTATTATAATTAATTTAAACTCAACTTATATTTTCTTTTTTAGATCTTCATCATTTGGAATATTATAATATAACTGTTCGAGCATATAATCAATTAGGACAAAGTTTAACAAGTGCATTTCTTCGTGTTCAAACAAAAGATATACCAATAAAAAAAGAAGGTTAGTTTTTAAATTGATCATATAGTATATATATTTTTTTTCATTAGATTTACCAACTATTGAACATTCATTATTACATTTACCAGAAAAAACAATTAAATATCGTTTAAATAATTCAAGTTTTGCATCAGTAAAAGTTCCATTATGTCTTCGAATTGAAATATATAATCAAACAAATATATGTCAACGTATCGTAACATCAAGTGGTATTTTAAAATTCAATGAAAATAATGTAAATCATATTATTAATGTATCAATTTGTCTTGATCAATATGAAGATTTTTGTGGAGAAATAATTCCACTTGAAATAAGTAAAAACAAACAAAGTTTTTTTTTCTGTTATTTCAAAAAATAATTTTTAATATTTTAAGAACGTGATACATCATTTAATTGGTTATTCATATTAATATTATCAATTATTATTGTTTCATTGCTTATTATTTTTGGTCTTTGTATATTTTGTTTGATATTAAATTGTAAACGACGACGAAATGCTAATCGTACATCAAGTATTTTGATTAATTTATGATTTTTTTGTCGAATTTATTTTTAATATTTAGTTTCTCCATCAAATAAAAAATCTCCACAACATCCAATTATCATTGAACCAATTGTTTCTAATACAAATAAGTAAATCTATTAAATAAAAATTATTTATTTTAATAATCTAATTTTTAGTTCAACAAAATTTTATTCAAATGTAACATATCCTGAACAACAACAAATACCATCATCATATTCTAAATTAGGTGAAATTCAAAAACTTGATCAATTTTCAGGTATATATATATCATTTTTCAATATTAATTAATTAAATATATATTTTTTTTGTATAGTAAATAATGTTAATAATCGTCAATTATCAGTTGATTCAAATGAACCAATATTATCAAATCCAAATTCATTATCATCATCAGATGTGGATCAAATAACAGGTACAGATTTAAATCCAACTGATCGATTATCAATACAAAATGATTTTAATACATCTCAAACTCGACATATTAATTATGGATTTCCATTTTATGGAACAAAAACTAAAGAAAATATTACTGATAATGGTTTTTTAACATCATCAAATAATTCTCAATTAAATAAAAAAACTGTATATGAAGTTGTGGTTTAGATTTACAGTATTAGACAGTGAGAATATTTATATGTAGAATTCTTTTGTGTTGTGATGATGAAATAAAAGATTATAAAAAAAAAGATACAAAGAGATTTATTGATGATGTAAAAGAATACAAACAATACAAAGAAAAAGATTAGTTATATAGAGATTTAATGTCATATTCTAAATTGGAAAAATAAATCAGTTTTACATAGTTTACATACTGTTTAGTTCAATAATATTCACATAATAGATAGCGGAATGGATAAAGCATCACCATATTCATTTAATACATTAAATCGCTTTAAAAAAATTCAATGTATGATTTTTTTAATGAGACACCATAAATCTAACTTTTTTTTTTATCTTATTCAATGAATCTATTATATAAATTACACTTCAAGGAAGATGTTTCATATGTTACATGATGACAAATGTTCTACATATATATTCAATTACTAAATACACATATTGATGTTTAGCTGACATTCAGATTGCCCTTAACCATTACATACAAATTGACGATCATTAAAAGAATAAGTTTCCTGCTGTGTACCAATGTGAACATTTGTGACCTATTCACAACGGTGTCAACTGTCCTTCCCATAAATATACATATTTAATGCTATTAATTAATAATTATTCATTGATTTATTAAGATAATTTTTAGTATGATAATACCTAAAATTTTCGAACGAAAAAAACCTTGATTGTAGTTGAACAATTTTTTTATATTATGTTTAATCTTTCTATTGTCCATATAAATCAGTCGGTTCGATTGCCTTGCTTATAAACAGCATTGAGTAACGTGGAATCGAGACCCGCCATGGGCATGTTTGCTCTTTGTTATATTTACATTCAATAAAATATTCTATCATTTCTATTACGTTGTCACTAATAAATGAATCTCTTGTTGGACAGTAAGCTTTAATCTATCGAAGAATATACTTATCATCTACTTTTCTATTTAGTTTTTTTTATAATAATTTTATGAAAGCTCTAATTTATGCAGGAGTGATAATTAGAGATGATCACCAATCATAAAATTGAAGATCAAATAATAAATAAATGTCATTATTAGAATAATCATTTGGATTACGTAATAAAAGATGATTTTTAACTAATTATAGGTCATCGTTGAGAAAAAACAAATAAATCATTCATTATTTAAACTTAAAATTTTTTCTTTTTTTTTAAGTAAAAAATACGATCTTTATATAAAAACTTTTATCATGTATTCACCGAGATTAAATCAATATTGATCATTTGACAAAAGAAATGTGTTTTTCTTCTGTAAATATTAGAGATTGCTATAACATTGTTTTAAATTGAAACGTTTTTTTCTTATTTTTGAGATAGAAAAAAAGTCATTGAAGAGAATGTTCGTCGTCATAGATCAACATTCTTATTCATAATTTAATTTTTGCAGTTATATAACAAAAGAAATTACATGGTATTTATATCCTCAAATTTGAGCTAAATATATATATATATATAAACTAAAATTTCTACAATTAACTTATCATATTTTAACATAACACGAACAAGCTTATCAATTTATTATTTGACTTTATATCACAAAACTAAGCAAGAAAACACTTAAGCAGACAATAAAGTGACTAGAAAATAAAATAATAATGAATATTTGAGACTATCACTGTTAAAGATTACGAATTTGTAACATAAGTGTAAAGAGTGCTTCACGAACAATTTGATTTTTATAAAATTTCGCAAATGGTAAAAGTAAATACTAAAATAAAAACAAAAATAAAATATTTTGATTAAGAAAAATTATTATATTAATTTACATGGAAAAGAATACTACGTCGTTTTGTATATACATTCCATTCAATATGAGTTGAATTAATATTATTTAAATTATCTTTTAATTCAACTGAATTTATTTCAAGTAACCATGAGTTAACAGAATAAATAAATCGTTTTGGTCGATTATCAGTATGAATAATTAAAATAGAAGATACATCACCTATTTGTTAATCTTAATTATTATTATTTTTATTAAATAAATAAAAATACTAACCAATTAAAGGTAAATTTGTAATAAGTCGATATTTTTCACCTTCATGATTTTGTTTTTCTGATGAAACTAATTGAATATGTTCTACACGAACAATATTCGGATACCACTAAATTTAATAATTAATTATAGAAAAAAAATTATAGGATTTATAATATTAACAAACTGCTGTATATTTATCAATATTTGTTATTATTTTATATACATATGATCGATTATATTGAAGTGTAGCTTTTTTTGTTAAAATTAAAGTTTTACCATTGGATGACGAAGATGAATCTGGAGGAATTTCATATTTATAAAGAATAGCTAATATTAATGTAAGTATTGAGAAATATTTTATATAATATGGTAAAATAATTGCCATTGAAAAAATTATAGTGTATCTGGAATTGGTATCACCTTAAATGTCTTTTTTCTTAACAATATGAATGACTAACTAACAGTTTTTTTTTGTTAGCAAACTGAGAAAGTAGAAAATTGTTTGCCTGTAGATGCCACTGAATTGTTAGTCACTAATAGAGACATCTTTGGTCATTAAATATTTAACAATAACTATTTTGTAATTATACTTGTGTAATATTTTTGTCTTTAAACAGTTCTTTTTATACCTATGACCGTATGAAACCGTATAGAAGCAAAATATTACGATGAAGCGATATGATGAACAGACTCTCATAGTAAAACAAGACAAAAATGACAAATAATTTGTGAAATTCGTTCTCGTCTATTAGCGATAACCGAATATAATATATGTAGTCTGTTGTTTATTGGGAAAAAATTTGTAATGGACAAATGCAGGTTTAAAAATATTAATAGAGAAAATACATAAAAATATTAACAATTTGCGATGTGTAATATAAGAGAACTATCGACAAATTGGTTTTTCTATGCGTCAGATCAAAAATAAAAGTTCTTATGGGTTAGCTAATGCATAAACTTCAGTAGAGTTTAGTTCTCTCGAATATACTCTTAATTCATCCATCATACCATAAAATTGTCCTTTCACAATCGTACCAGCTGCACAACCCGATTGACCTGACAATGAATTTCCAAGTGTAATCGTATTGGGCAAAGTTGATGGAGAATATGAAAAGGAGCCTGATGATCCAATCAATGTTCCATTTACCCATAGGCGAACACCATTTGTAGCACTATATGAAGTAACAACATGCGTCCAGGTATTAAGAGGTATAACGGATCCAGTAATTGGTACTACGTTATTAGAATTCCAATTTTGACCGACAATCTGATATGATGACGTGAGTCCCAATATCGGGATACACCATCCTACTCCATTTGTCCTGCAACAAAAGAAAATCCACTAAAGTCATTATTAAAGAAAAATGGCAATGCAATATACAATTTTACACCTATCTTGACAGTTTGTTACTTCAAAAAAACCAAAGCTATATTTTCTTTGTTTATAATCAATAGTTACCTATTATAGTAGATCCTTTAAGAAAAGAATATCTATTCATCTTATCAATTAATTTAAATAATAAGGTCTATTTAGAAGCATTTGAACATACTTTTTCAAAGGATAAAAGAAAAGTTAACTGAAATATTTTGTACGATAAAATGTAACGATTTCCCTGTAATAAATCTTATTTTTCTTACATAGCTGACAAATGAATAAGTGTTCCATTTCCAGTTGCTGGTGATGTTCTATAAATCCAAATAGAAATTGAATATGATCGATATGTAGAACCCAAAAGAATAAAACCAGTTGCTTGAAAATATTGTCCATTTCCATTAAATAAAATACCTTGATTTACTCGACCTGTTACTGATGTAACATTAGTTCCACTCTAGTATAAACACAAAAAAAAGATAATAAAACATATCTTATCTGTAATAGAATCATTTAGTCATAACTCTATATTTACT
>JAJEKB010019388.1:0-10041 GCA_022393335.1 Macrotrachela quadricornifera
CTTTTAGAAACATCATCTTGATAATATCGTTATGTAAAACTTTGTCATATAAATTTTCAAACATTTTATATATCCATTAGTATATTTTCACTCAATTGTCAAGTAGAAACACTTCACTTCTTTCACTGTTTATGCATGTTGGAAAAAAAAATAACTAAGAATGTAGAAATCTTGATCAAAGAATGAATTGTCAATATTACAGATGAAATTTTACAATCGGTGAAAAAAGAAAAGAAGAACAATAAAATCATTGATTTGACAAATACATTGTTTCACATGCATACATTATTAAACAGAACAACGAAACAATAGCAAAAAGACTGAAGGTAATCATCGATTGATATTTTTTTTTATTAAAGGAATATCTTGCAAATTTATATATTAATTTCTTGTTAATAAACTATATTCAATTTACCTCAGTTCATGGAAGAAGATCTCTAGATTTAATGCATAACCTTCATTCAGATATATCCTACTGATTAAAATAAATAGTACACCTTATTTTTTTTCCATTATTTCTCCATATTATTATCATTTGAATTCATATTTATAGCACAGATACATCTTTGATTGCTTAACATATTCTGAGAGTTTCAGTCATGCAGAATGATAAATATACATTCAAATGACAATGAATCAGAAATAGTCGAAAAAATAAGATGTATCACTTTTTTTTAATCAGGAGGATATATCATTATTTTTAACATTCAATTTGTTGCTTCATAAATTATAACAATTGACAAAAAATACCGATCAACGTACACATACAAAATCATTCAGAAAAAAAACAAAAGAAAAAAATATATTCCAGGGCTTATCTTATCCTTTTCACTTCATAATCAGGAAGTTTCAAATCATATAACCACATCTTTCACTTTGAATTAACAGAAAATTTATAAAACAAACTTGTTAAAAAAAAGGAACAGTATGGCATAATAGTTTGTTCACACAAATATTAGCATTTTGTTCTTTACAAAAGTCTCATTCTAAAACTTTTCTTTTGTTCAAATACGCAAAGATTTATCATGATTGTACAGAAAAGCATCTCAAGACAAAAAATTCTGAAATTGAACTTGATTTTTCAAAGTATCCGTATTGTTTCTATCGCTTAAAGCTGCTAAAAATTGAACAAAAACATTCAAAAAAAAGGCACTGTAGTCAGTGTTGTATACAAGTACGTTCCAATACCAATGAACGATTTGAAGAAAGAATGTGAAGATGTTCCAGTTTGTCTTCCTAAAAATATCGCTTCTGGTAGCAGTAAACGATAATAAAAATAATACAGGATAATGATCGGAGGTTCTTTCAATCAGTGTTTCATTCTTCCAATTCTCTTCTTTCTATCCTAAAATTAATTACAATATTTAAACTTTGTGAGGTTGAATGAAACAGCACAATATCTTCAAACTGTTTTATAGTCATCACTCTTTAGAATTTACTTATTGAAACATTGTTACATTCACAATTCTAATTCTGATATTTCGCATTGAGATCATCAAAACTAAATATTTCCATTTCTTTGTGTTTGTGGTGAAGAACTAAAGATAACATAGTTTTGAAGATATATAGATACAAGCAACGAAAATCTTGTCGTTCAAGATTTATTCATCCCAGAAATGTAAAATGTTTAATACAAGATTCAGATCGCACTTTCATCCATCCGAACACACGGATGTCATTCATGAAAAATACACAATAGAGCGTCTTTTTCTTCATCAGTTCTATTGAAATTGTTGATCATCTTATAGAATTAAAATATATCATAGTGTTCTATTTTTTCACTATTCATTTGTACGTTTTAACAAAACGTCCATTGTAGTAATTACATCTTCATTTTGTTTGGAAGAAATTATTTTTAATTCTTCTTAATAATGATGATCGAATTCTTTATAAACTACATTAAATTGGTGAGATTATCAGGTTCAACATTTTTCACACACAATCTCAATTTCGTAATAACAAATTGTAGATTTTCTATTGATCTACAACACATAGGAAGCATTATTTGGTATGATGCTTTACTCATGAAAGATGCTATCATTTTTTTGTGTTCATGGCATTTGTTTGAGCAAAATCTAAGTTTCGTTCATCATCTAAACACTGGCCTTCTAGTTTTCTTCAGTTTGCTTTTGTGCACACTCACGTCTCTTCTTTATTTTCTTTAATTTACCCAATAGATTTTTAATCGCTTCATTAAGACTATGTGAGACAGCGTTTGTTATTCTTGTATTGAGCCAAGTATTTTCATCATTCCTGTTATAGAATTTTTGTTGCCGTGCATACTGGTTTTGGTAGTATGCTTTCTCATTATAAATCATTTTTCTGTGATCTTCTGAGCTATACTTAGTTGAAATAAATAACTAAACATTCGACGTCATTCTTTCGGGATGTTTCTTCAACTGATTTTTCAATTTATAACGATAGTTATCTATAATTTTGCATTTGTAATCGGTAGTCAAATGCTTTTTCTATCTGTGATGACACTTGATTTCACAATTATTATGTTCTTAAAGTTCGTTTTTCATTTACCACATCGACACCAGAGGTGGAAGATACTCATTATTAATAATTCCCTGTATTGATGTAACTGAGAAGAGACTTTCAAATTTCATATTTAACTCATTCCAAACATTAATGTTTGTGCAAATATTATGAACTTTCCATTTGCTTCATTAACTTTCGTTTCCGTGCACTGTGTGTTCACGAACATCAAAAATCTGTTAAATTTTTGTCTGGAAAAAGAGCGTTAATAGGCGTATCTGTTTGGAATGATCAATATAGTTTTCTATCACATTTTTAAAAATAGCATTTTCTTTTCTGACGATCTAGATTACGATTTGATCGATCGCATGGCATCATCTGAAGAAACAACAAAACAGAATATTTTAGATGATGTGATTATCATTTGGTTAGATGAATCAATCACAAATCCTGTCAAGCAATTCCTATCCGAACGAAAAAATCTTTTTCTATCGTGCGTCAAATCAATTCGTCCATTTCTCGATACGAAAAATTGTTACGAATATATTCAAAAAATAAGTGGTGTCCGAATCTTATTCATTGTTTCTGGTTCACTCGGTGAAATATTTGTACCTACTATTCATGATCTATCTCAGATCGTGTACATCTATGTTTTTTGTTTTGATACAAATAAACATGAATCTTGGACAAAACAGTTGAATAAAATACGTGGAGTTTTTAATGATAGCACTAGTTTATCAATAAGATTAAAAGATGATCTACGATCATTGACTGAAACTATTTTACCATTTGGATTATTTGATTATGCTCAACGATCATTAAAAGATTTAACGAGTGAACAAGCTTCTTTTATGTGGTTTCAGTTAATTATAGAAGTTCTTCTTCGCTTACCACAAACATCTGAAGCCAAAACAGAAATGGTAGTAGAATGCCGATCAAATTATAAAGAAAATGAGCAACAACTTGAAAATATTGAAATGTTTGAGAAGACTTATCAAGCAAATGAAGCAATCAAATGGTATACTGAAAATAGTTTCGTTTTTCAATTATTTAACAAAGCATTTCGTAAACAAGATTCAGAAGTAATTTTCAAATACCGATACTTTCTTGTTGACTTATCTAAACAAATAGAGATATTGTACAGTCAACAATATAAAGGTCAACAGGGTAATTTAACTGTTTATCGAGGACAAATGATGTTTAAGAGCGAACTTATGAAACTAAAACAAAGTATTGACCATCTGATCTCTATCAATACATTTTTCTCAACTTCTGTTTACTGTATAGTAGCATCCAGTTTTTCTGGTAATAGCGAATATGAATCTCAAGGAATTGTCTCAGTGATCTTTCAAATCACAGTTGATCTTACTATCCAGAGTCGTCCATTTGCTAAAATCGATCATTTAAGTGCTATCGAAGATGAAGGTGAGATTCTATTTTCTATTGGTACCGTATTTCGTGTTGAACATGTTGATCTTGAAACTGATACTATCTGTTATGTGAAATTAACATGGGATAAGGAAGCTAATGAGAAACTGAAAGAGATGAAACGGCTCACGGGTCTAATCGATTTTTATATTGATCAACATATCGGTAATCATCCATCTATATTAACTTTTGGTTTCTTTCTCTCTGAAATGGGTCATTTACGTCAAGCATTACGTTTCTATATTTACTTACGAAAAACGTTATCAAAAGACCATCCAGATCGACGAGTACTGCATAATAATCTCGGTGAAGTTTTAAGGAAATTGAACTATTTCAATCTCGCTCGTCATGAATTTGAAGAATCGCTGGAATATTGTTCGGACACAATATCAATTTATCATCCTTTTTTTGCTATTTTACATAGTAATATTGCTCTACTCAATTTAACCTGTGGAAAACCAAAGGAAGCCTTGAAATTTTATCGCTGCGCTTCATTAATACTTTCTCGAAATAATACGCAGAATGATCCGAAAAATTCTATATATATTGAAAAAGCTTTGGCCATCGTTTATCATGGTATGGGTTCTGTATCTATCGTTCTGAAGAAAATTCAAAATGCAATTGACTGTCATGAGAAAGCTTTAAAAATAGAATCACGTCTTTTACCATCTGATCATCCAGCATTGATTGAATCCTACTATGATTTAGGCAACTTATATGTAAAACTAAAGAAATTGACTAAAGCACTCGAGTACTATGAAAAAGCTATAAACATAGCACAGTTGAATTTGCTTGTTAAAGATCAACGATACATTTTGCTTCACGTTAGTATCGCAGTAGTAACATTTTATATCGATCAAGATGCATCAAAAACGCTAATGCATTGTTCTCATGCTCTGGAGATAATGGAAGAAATATCATTTTCGCCATCAAGCTCTTCGCATTTATATGTGTATAAAATGTTAGCAATCATGTATTTCCAACTGAATTTACTACCTCTCGCTGGCCAAATGTGGGGTCGATTCATTGAAAAAAGGAACCAACAGCTGGAAACACATATAAATAACGTAGATCTGTCAGAAGTGTTATGGCAAGTCAATGCTTTGAAGTCCCCAGAGCCCGACCTGAATCAAACTTCAATCTACACAGTATTTATTGATGATAGATCATCTTCTATTGCAACGATGTCTCATCAAGCAGCGATAGATCTATGCGAATTTGCTGATGAATGTCGAGCTATGGGATATATTAAGTATGCCATACGTTGTTATCTTTGGTCGTTAGAACATCACCCTGTATCTGATAATCATCATTTTGATCACATACACAAATCTCGCCTTCATAATAATTTAGCTGCATGCTATCAAGATATGAATGACAATGACGAAGCACTATATCACTATCAATCATCATTAGATATCTCAATAGCTATGAGTATACAACAACCAATGCATATCGCAATTATTCATTATAATATTGCTTTGATATATATAGAGAAGAATGAATTGAATAACGCACGAAAACATTTAAATCAGAGTTTATCACATTTTTGGAAGCAGTCAACAGATACATCGAGTATACTTAATGTTCAGATCTATATTGCTTTGATAGAGATATATAAACAATGGAACGATTGGCATATGGTACGGAATTACTACGAACGTATCATTGATCAATGTAAACAAGATTCAGCTAATCCTTCTGTTATTCAAAGATATGAAAAATATCTTCAAGATACTATTGATAAAATCAATGTAAATTTGAATGTACCTTGAATTTCTCTTCGATAGTTCTTAAGTGAATTTATTCTATCAAAATAATTTGATACAAAAGAACAGATGTATAAAATCGAATATTTTTATTTTCCATGTGCCAATGCTATGATTCCGTTTTATTAAGATACATATTCTCCCACAATCGTCTTGATAAATGTGATTACATGAACAGACGCTTGTTCATCTCATTTACGTTCAAAAGGCATTGGGTGATCATCTAATATAGATCATATTCCTATTGAATTCTCAACAAATATCTGATGTAGGAATCAGAGATGTGCGTGGCAGTGTTTTTTTACGCCTCGCTGGTCCCGCCCATTCCCCCGTAAACAAACCTTCCAGACCACCCCACCCGACCCGTAAATTTTTTCACAGGCTCCGCCCCGTACTCGTAAACCCGAAGAAAATTTAATTTTATCATTTAAGCTATTTTCATTGTTTTATTTTATTTCAGCCCCTACCCCTACCCTAAAAATCGATCTCAGTCCAGGAACGTTCAAATGGGCTGAAATTTAGAGCATATGTTGGGGCTGAAGTGGAGAAGCTGTGGTAAAATTTTCAGTTCAACACGTTGAAATTTGACAGAGATATCGACCAAACAAAGATCAAAAATAGCTCATTTTAGTACAAGGATTTCTCGGTTCAATCTTGATCAATATATTTAATTTTTTTTTGTCTGAGAGAGCATCACAAGAAGCAGGGCACTATAGTCCTTTTTTTTTAAAATTCATACTTTTTTTAGCGGAAAACGGAATCACAAGTTCAATGACTCAAAAAATGCGCCAAAAATGGGTGTCTAGTTACATAAATGTCTGTATATATGATAAAAAACAAAGCTTAATTAAAAAAAAAGGGACTCTATGGTGATCTGCATCAAGGTTGCCAAATCTCCTGATTTAGCCAGGAGACTCCTGGTTTTTAGGCTTTTCACCTGGTTAAAAAATCTCTTGGTACCCGGAGCTGGTTTTTGAGATTTTCTCCTAGTTTCTCCTGGTTTCTAAATTTTTGTTCTCGCCTTGACTTTTAGCAACAGTTTGAATCACCAAAATAAGATAAGAAAAATAAAAAAAGAAAGAGAAGAACATAAGCACCATACTATTTAATGAACGTAACAATCAATAAGAAAATATGTTAATTTTTGTTGATATTTATAAAATTAAAGTTATCAATTAACTCTCACAAATAAATTCTATTCTAAGAAACTGTGGCAGTGTTCCTAATTTTAGAAAACTGCTTCAATTCGTTTTCTCTATATCATCCTCAAACGCCTTTTGTGAATCATTATTCAGTTACATGAGATTTTTATGGAATAATAATTGAAATGGCATGAGACATGATCTCGGAGATGCAGAATTAAAAATTAAAGTGAATGCGCAGTATAACTGTTCAGAATTTTACGATCAGTTTCTGAACAATCAGGATTTATTGAAATAAATTTGATCATCAGAAAAATATACTCATATTGCTAAGATATCACGAACAGTATGAATGATAATTTATGGTTTCTATGTACCGATATTTTTGGTTCAATTTCTAAGTAGAATTTACTTACTTTGTTTTGTATATTTTGTAAATGATTGTGAAATGAATAGTAATATAGAGCACATAATTATCTCTATTTTTTCATGTAATATATATGGGCGTGTACAGTCAGTGAGATACCCTATTTGCTTTCGTTCTATTATCAGTTAAAGAGCCTATCCGTATTCCAACCAAATTACCACTCTCATCGCTGAACTGCTAAATTTCAAATATTAGCCGCTGATGGCTCTCTTATATGAAATTATTCAGCCCCAAAAGTTGTGTCCTATCGTTTTTACGGAACTAAATAATTTCATATAAGACAGCCATTGGCAACTAATATTTGAAATTTAGCAGTTTAGCGATGAGAGTGATAACTCGATCAGAACATCGATAGGTTCTTCAACTGATAATAGAAAGAAAGCAAATAGGGTATCTCTATGACTGTTCACACCCATATATAGTATCGCAGAAAAATTTGACCATTATTTTGTCAGCAGAAGATCTGAATGACTTGCGCAAACGAAAATTCCAGTTTTCCTTCGTAAAAAGACAACCAAAAAGCTTCCTAATTTCGATGAAAGTCTCCTGGATTTTCTCCTGGTTTTAAGTAAGAATCTCCTGGTCAACTCCTGGTATTTTTGCGGAGACCTCCTGGTTTTATAAATTTGGATTTGGCAACCCTGGTCAAGTTACAACTTGATAGAAACTAATCAATAAATTCTGAAAAAATTTATATATCTTTTTTTATTTTTATTTTTATTTATATATATCTTGAGAGAGTGAAAGTGAACAAAGTTATATCTTGAATAGTTAAGAATTACAGGATTACATTTAGAGTTCTTCCTTCTAATTCCTCTTTGACAGTTTTCAATGCAACTATTAGTAGCAAATACTTGTTTACACGTTCCATCATCATGAAAACATTTCGGGACAGACAGTTTTGTTCCATTACTTGCAACAGAAATACACCATACTTTGCCACATTCTTTGCATATTCCCGGTCATCCGTATAGATCACCATGGTTTGATGTCTTAAATTCGGTTGGTCCTACATAACCTACTCGATCGTTTAATTTCGTCAATGCCAAAAATTTCGGCAATTTGGTTTTCGCTTCGTTGTTCAATTTGATCATTCTGTTGACTATAAGAAAGAAAAAAAAAGAATAAGTATTAAAAACATTTTCTGAATTAAAATAAACCATACCGCTAGATATACTTATTTGTTAGCGATTCTTCTTTAGTCACAGTACGACCGTCCTCCAGGGAAACCATGGTTGTAGCCCTAGTTTCGGCTCCTTTTTGAGTTATAAAAGAAATGAGAAATATACAATCAATTATATACTGAGAATATCATACCAATTTCTCTACCATGTGTCGTCGTGCTACCATCGTCTTTTTTGATTTTTTTAGTTAGTGTTAGGGATGTTTTTCGGCCTATAAAAGAAATGAGAAATATACAATCAATTATATACTGAGAATATCATACCTCCTTCTTTACCAGTTGTCGTCGTGCGACCGTCTATTTCGAATTCTTTCGATTTTGTTACGGCGCCTTTTTGAGCTATAAAAGAAAAATGAGAAATATACAATCAATTATCTATCGGCGCTACCGTACTAGCTAAGTGGCGGTGAGTAACTGTCGTATTATTAGGCAACTTGACTTCTTGTGACATATAGTCATTAAGACGGCGACCTAATGAAAAATTAATAATAATTATCTAAATTTCAGAGGACAAGCTCTCGTATTATCAAACAGTGCAATATAGAAATTTGTATGTTTGATGTTACTCACCATTTTCACGCATTTCTTCTTTGGAAGTTTTATCCAGTCGACTCACGAAGTTGAAGCCACACTTCCCTTTCGGTCCAAGTAACATAGAACATAATGTTTCCATTTGGATTAGTTCAGGAACGGACTAGAAACAAAGTTTAAAGACTTTTATCGAGATTTTTTTAATGAACTTACACGTAAGTCGCTATGTGACATCAATGGTGTAATCTTCACCATTTGTTTGATTTCCTCTGGATCACGACCTTCTTTGAATCTAAGAAAGTTTATCAGCTTTAAAACTGAATCTATACAGAAAAAAAGAATTACAGGTGTTTGCAAAAAAACTTGGACAAAAAAATTTTTTTTTAATATGTTTTTTCCACCTTTAAAAGTAGTTAACCAACTCATTTTTTTAGGGTTGAATTATCGATAGATATACTATATATTTATCATATATAAGTACTGTTTCTTTTCTTTTAAATACACAAGTAACGCTCGTCTGAAGACTCGCTCTTCTCTTTCTCGTAGAAATCGTGTTTCTAAATTACCGTCAAGCTATTCATTTATAAAATTTTAAAAATCGAAGTCAGATTCAAGTTCCTGGACATTAACAGCCGTTGACCAAACTTCATAAAAAAACAAATGCTTTTTGTTAAAAAATTGTTGTTTGTTTAAAAAATTGATCGTCAAAAAAATCTTAAAAAACTAACATCAGATTCGGATTCCTCGACCCCGATTACCCTTCCGTCAACCCATATAAAAAATCTTTTTTTGCAGAAAAAGTGTTTCTTTGTGTAAAAAATGATCCTCAAAAAAATTTTAAAAAACTAACATCAGATTCGAATTCCTGGACCCCGATTACCATTTGGTTAAGTTGTATAGAAAATATTAGTAAAATGTTCTTTTGACCTTGTGCGGACATACAAGCAAGCAATCAAGCAAGCAGACAATTTATATTTGCAAGACTCTTCTCTACGCGAAAGAGAATAATAATCCGCAATGCTGTTCATCACCCACCACGATGAAATCATCATTTCGTGAAAAAACACCTATTTTCCATGA
>JAJEKB010019388.1:10051-21797 GCA_022393335.1 Macrotrachela quadricornifera
ATGAAAAATACCAAACCTCACCAATTCCTAACATCAATTGATCAATGTTGATACCATAACAATCAGCAATGGTGTTCATCACACACCACGATGAAATCATCATTTCGTGAAAAAACACCTATTTTCAATGAAAAATACGAAACCTCACCAATTCCTAACATCAATTGATCAACGCTGATACCACATGATCACCAAACAGACTTCAGATTCGAACTCTCTGCATCGAAATACCTCTAGAAATGCCTTTTTCGAAAAATCGGTTTTTGATGTTTTTTTGACCCTGCGGACATACAATCAATCAATCAAGCAAACAATTTATGTTTCTAAGACTCTTCTCTACGAGAAAGAGAATAAACATCAAATCATGAAACAATCTAGTCAATTAAAAAATCATCATATCGCAATTTTGTATTGATGGAACAAAGGTATACGATCTGGTCGTGCTATTCATCGTGAAATAAATATTCCAGTGAGCACTATCTGTTACAATATTAATAAATTAAAACAAACAGGTTCACTTAAACATTGAGGTGGAAATGGTCGATCACGTGCACTAACGAGGGAACCTCTCCAAGTGATACCCTCCGTTTGGGCTCATATCTTGCCTACAGGTAGGACTCATAGCGCAGATAAAAGCCCTAAAAGCGTTCGTCCCCAAAGCCTGTTGTTGTTGAGATATTGCGTTATTAAGGTATTGGAATAATTGACTGCCGTGGTCCCCATCAGGGAGATCGAAAAAACTCATTTTCGAATTTCGACTTGAAACTTTATACAGAAAGAGGTCCTAATGAGACTGTTTTATTGTGAAAGTTTCAGACCTATTACTTGTCCCTATCTTAAGATATGGTTATGGTAAATTTGTGTCCTTCGTTGTGGCAACTTTTGGTGTTCTTATTTGCGATTAGGAACATTCAGCAAAGCTAAAATTTTTACATTAAACCATTCTCATTAAGACTTCTTTCTGTACAAAGTTTCAAGTCGAAACTCGAAAATGAGTTTTTTCCATCTCCCTGAAGGGGACCACGGCAGTCAATTATTCCAATACCTTAATAACGCAATATCTCTACAACAGCAGGCTTTGGGGACGAACCCTTTTAGAGCTCTTATCTATGCTATGAGTCCTACCTGTAGGCAAGATATGAGCCCAAACGGAGGGTATCACTTGGAGAGGTTCCCTCGTAAGTAGAAAAGAAAAAAAAATCTATTGGTCAATATATTCGACAAAATAATGAAATAACTCTTAATGAATTAAAGAAAAATTTATCCAGAACACATCATAAATTAGTCTTTTCATCAATGATAAGCCTTCATCTTCATGATTATGGTTATAAGAACGTTTTACCAAAAAGTACTCATATATTAACATTCGATGGTAAAAAACAACGTGTACAATGGGCTAAACAACATAAAAATGATGATTTTCTACGTACAGTTTTTACAGATGAAGCATCGTTTCAACTTTTCTATAATACTGTTCGTCGTTGGACGAAACGTCCAAATGATGAACTAAAATGCGCACCTAAAATTCGTCAAAAGGTTCATATCTGAGGTGCTATGAGTATGAATAGTGTTTTAATCTGTCATACATTCAGATCTAACCTTGATGGTAGTTATTATATCCATATACTGGAAAATTTTCTTTGACCTACTGTTAGACGTAAGCAATTATAGAAAATAATGTAGTCATGGAAGTAATATTTGTAAATAATTCATCAATGATAATATACCACGATTGTTAGACTGACCATCTAACAGTCCTGATGTTAATCCAATCGAGAATATGTGGTCGATAATAAAACGCAAAGTGGGAAAATGAAAACCTAAAAATATTGATGAACTTGAACTTTTTTTAACTGAAGAATTTTATAATATTGAAACTAATATAGCCAAAAATTGTATGTAGTCGATGGAAAATAGAGGTTTGTCTCTTATTTCTTCTAAAGGTGAACGAATAAAATATTGAAATATGGTGTTTAGTAGTACTCATCATAGGTTATTAAGTGCTATACAAAACCTTCGAACAGAGTGTATACGTAAATAAATACTACTTTAAAAAGGTGTCTAAGTTTTTTTGCAAAAACCTGTATATTATTGAAAGTTAGATGTAATTTTGAGGTTAAAAAATAAAAATTAAATTAAAAAAAAAACGCAAAAAATTTCGTGCCAACCCCAATATTTAAAGGACATTTATTTTGCCTGTATTGTTATGTTGCTTTTTACGTATTTACTTTCAAGTTGAATGGATCTTTTGAATACACAAGTATTTCTCCTTGACAGAAGAACGTAAAAAACGTCGTTGCATGCAGTCTGGTTGACTAAATATATCAATGATTAGTATAATCGAAGCAACTGCTGAATGCATTAGGAAGTATGATATTTTTCGATTATTAGTAATACTTAAATGTCTTTATGCACACACTTCCTTTATACTATTCTTTAAATAAAGGATGATTTATTTATGTTAAAGAAGACATTCAAATAACGTATTGCTCTAGCTTCAGCTTCTGTTTCGAAGTATAATATAAGAAGTAAATAACTGAAAAAGTTTGAAAGATGGTCAACAACAAGAAAATTAGCCCAATTGAGAGTGATCTACCACCAAAAGCACGACGAAAAATGAATTTTATCATACTCTGTATGACATTGCTTCTTGTGTATACATCGTTTAATGCAATTACCAATTTACAATCGAGTATTCATCAAGATAAGAAAGTTGGTTATTATTCATTAGCAATTATATCTGGATGTACAGTCTTCTCATGTCTATTCTTTACAAATCCTCTGATCTTTTTATTCGGATATAAATGGACAATTGTATTTTCTCAACTAGGTTTTCTCTTCTATGTCGCTGCAAATATCTATCCAAAAGTATGGCTTATTTATCCAGGTAAATACTCGACAAATATCATATTTCTTCGTTATCTATTGTCTTTATCAAGCTTCCGTTGTGTGTGGTTTATTTAAAGCTGGTTTTTGGACAGCCCTTAGTGCTTATGTTAGTGATTTGAGTATTGGTAAAACGACTGGGCCTCTGGCAGATGCTGCCATTAATAAATATTTTGGAATCTTCTTTTCAACATTTCAGAGTGGTATGAGCAACGTTATAGAGTATTGGTCATATATGATGTTCTTTTGTATATCTCTAGGTCAAATTTGGGGCAATTTAGTCACCTATATTGTCTTAAGAACTAGTAACAATAATTATAGCAATACAATAATGAGGACAGAAAATTCTAGTCAACTGCAATGTGGTGCTCATTTCTTAGAAAATGAACAGAAAGAAACAAATGAAACATCTACTGTCATAGCCAGTTCAACAGTGAGATTCATTCATTCTTTTCTTTTTATTTGAAAATATCAAATATAGGTCTATATTCTTCACGGGGTTTTTATTGGATTAATTATCATTTCAATCATTCTAGTTATTATAATGCTGGATCAAAAACGTAAATGGAAAAGTATGTTGTTATAGAAAAAAAAATTACTTCGAAATTTTCATTGGTGGATTTTCTAGAAGCAACAATAAAAGACTTACTCATTGATTCTCAATATTTTCTTGTTGAGACATTTAAACAAATGAAATCTATCAAACAACTACTTTTGCTACCTTTAGCATTTTGGATTGGAACATATTTAGATTTTGTTTATGCAATTTTTACAAGTGTAAGCAAAGAAAACAATTTCTTCCAATAACCACTAATCGACACTTTTCTTTTAGAGTTTCATTACTTGTACCTACGGATTAATTAATGTTGGTCAGTAAGATAAAATCCTAAACACTTTCCTATGAAATATTCCATTTCTTTCAAGGTTTAATCATGATCGCATATGGTATTGCTGCTTCTATATTCAGTGTCATTGTTGGTTGGCTTGAAAAATACAAAATTCGTATACCTTGTTACATATTAGCAGCCATTTTATGTTATGCATCATACATCGTCATGCTTATATGGAAACCAATACCATCACAGATGTATGTTTTATTTATATTAGTCAGCATGCAAGGCATTGCTGGTGCTATATGGGATCCAATCGAAGCTGGTAAGTAAAAGTTTTTCTGTCATCTGTTTGGAATAATTCTTTTGATGTAGCATTATATGGAATTTTATTTGTTAATGAAAAAGAAGCCGCTTATTCGAATTTATGGTTAGGTCAAAATATTGGTTATCTCGTTGTTTATTTGTATGGACCATCGTTACGTGTTCAGACAACAATTATCTTACAATTAGTATATTTAACAATAGCTTTACTACCCTAGTGAATGTACTGAGCTAAGGGTACCCAGTACTGAGAAATTTTCACCAGGGTACTCGATATGGGTACTTCGAAAAAGTCTCAGTAATTATACTGATGTAGGTACTGCACTAGATACCCATACCAGTATGTTTACTGAACAAGTACTTGTATGGGTACCCACACGTACAAATTTACTGAGAAAATTCCTACAGGGTACCCTAAATTTGTCTCGTTCTGTGTAGCAAACTGTTCATTCACCGTTTTCTTTTGCGCACACAGCTTAATATAAACAACTAGACAAAACGTAAGAAATTAATTTTTTTTCAATATTCTCTCTTGACTATTTACTAGTCGAGAACATGCCGATCTCAATAAAAAATTGAGAGAGGACTACCTTGAAGTAGTTTGATGGAGATCCAACCAACTTAGGTTCGGAGGTCATATTTCAAAATTGACCTGATTGAATTTTTAGAATTGGAAAAATTCATTTAAATCGAAAAAATGTCATAAAATGCCTTAAAATAAAAAAATAAAAAAATAAAAAATGGGGTCAGGGTGAGGTTCGATCATCGACCACCAACATACTGCAATTTTGGCGCCAGGGTACCCAAAAATACTGTGCAATAGTACTTATTTACTGAACACTTTTCAGCAGGGTACTTGACAAAGTACTTAAGTACCCTCAAGTTGTTGGGACATTCTTGTACCAGGGTACTTTTTTAGGTACCTTCATGTCAGTACATTCACTAGGGTAGGGTATTTTGCTGTGGAAATTCAACAGTATAGAAAACGTCTAATGGCTGTTCCAATTGATAATCATGTTGAAGTTTCTACAATTTCTTAATTAAACTATCTTAACTATGAAGAAAATTATGCTTGTATTTTATTTAAAAAAATAGAATAAGATTCGCAATCATTATTCATATCATCAGAACATTGGTTATCTTCCATAATGAGTCTATTTTCTCAAAGAATATATTCGATAAATTCATTAATATTAGAATAATAATCTGATGGTATAGGTATTTCAATATCATTTCGATGTCCTGTTAATTGTTTCATATATGATTTCTATTTAAATAAACTTCCACTAGTACTTGCTCGAGCTGTCCACGTAACTATCTACCATCGTGAGGAAAATCGATATATGCAGTTAGACAAAACCTATATAGGCATGTTGTAGAGCAACATCGATAATGTGGGAAAGTGCATTTTTTAACTGTACGGGTGTATCTGCCTTTAAAAAAATTTTGTTGATAAGAGATGCGCTCGTAGGACTACTGATAACCAGAAAATGTGTTTTAGTGATGATCTGATTTTTTTTACTAGGAGATATTATTATTTCTAAAGTTTATTATGTGATGCACATACAACTTACATAAACGCTTCATTTGTGTAATAAAATCTGGACTCCATCATTTCTCGAAAAAGATATTTATTTTGATAAACTAGTGCATTTCGCAGTGTGATTCTGTCACGAAACCTTTTTCGAATTGTAGGACCATATTATGATATACTTTAATTATGTTCTTTTCTACGTGTAGCTAGTCATGGGTACTATAACTTCTACATACAAAAGTTTTTTGTTACATTGACAGTTTCGCTAAACTTTTCAATTTTTGGCGTGGCACTGAAAATACATTATCATTTTTAGTGGCTCCGTCACAGGCAGAATTTTCAATTTTAAGTTTGTAAAAGTAGAACAAAATCTGATGAAACTTTTGTGATATGTAGAGCAGATTAGCTTGTATATCTTATCGGAGTAATCTACTTTAACTGGCTGGAATGTGCTGAGATATTCAAGAGAGAAGGAGAAAAAACGTGATTCCGTCACGCTTGGACAGGTTGTGCTGCAAAAGCATTCAATTGATAGACAAATTAATGAAATTCCATGGAAGGATCTAAGAAATGATTCCATTCACGAATGATAATAGTATTATTTCAATCATGAAGTTGGGTGTTATTCATAGTCTCCACTTCCTTCTCTTGCACATCTTGACACATAATCGCTTCTAATAAATCAAGAAAAACTCGTATACTAAATAAGATCAGATTCAATGCTTCACATTCATTTGTTACTTTTAAACAATGAAATTAAGCATAACAATACGCAATCATTTTCATATTTGCTTGTTTTTCAATAGAATCAAATTCAATGGGATAGGTAGCTTGTAATCTGTTCAACTCTTAGTGGTAAAATTGAAATAATGTTTGACAATCCAAACGATTGTCATATTTTTGCACTTCGATATTAAAATAATAGAATATGAAAACATTTTTATTCTATTCATTAAAACTATACATTTCATCAAACATAGTTTTATTACTAATAAGATTGAATATGATGTTGGATTGAGAAGAGCATTCATAGTTTTGTTCTTACTTTATTAATCGACAAACATTAAAAGAGAAAAGACAAATTATTCTTATTTTATGTAAATCTAAACATATAAACTTGATTCAGTAGAAAATTTTTATGAGACGAAATATATTTTATATCTATCAAAATAAATCTTCAAAGCTAAATAAAATAATCATCATCGTATACTAATCCACTAATCTTGATCAACGAAAGTCAATGTTAAACTATAACAGAGATGAAATATGTTACCAAAGAATCTCAATTTAATTAAACTAAAGGAGGGGAGACAGTTTGTCCACGAAACGGCCCTAAATGATTATCCTTACTGTCTGTAGTATGTACAACTCTGAATACCTAGATATGGTTCATACCTTCGTATAGGTCTTCGTTTTATCAATAAATTTTCGCATAAGAAATGTAAACTGTCGATGAAATTTTCGCGAGTCTCTTTACAAAGTTTGAAAAAAAACTCCGTGAAAAATTAGTTCAAAAAGATACACTAATTTTGATAGTGTGTGCTCATCCAGTCGCTGCTGCAGATGAATATTATCTGAAGTTAGATATTAGTTGCTATCATACACTTCGACTTTGACACCCATCAATCAACACATTTCCTTATCTAAAATATCTTGTTCGTGTTGCTCTCTGATTTCTGGCTATTTCTGCGCTTAGTTAACAAGTATTTTCAACAACAGATTCAGTTTTGAACCCAAAAAGAGCACTGATATCTCGAAAAAATGTTGCAACATCCGAATGATGCATAATAAGCATAATTTGTTAAAGAAAACATCAAATTTTCTTCTGTTGTCTATAAAAACCTTTTCCTTACTTCACCTACATCTAAAAGAATGTATCATTTCTAACTTAATCTTATCGCTAATCCTAAGATCACTTCTATATGTCGTAAGTGTCGTAGACATAAAGTAAAGCTATAAAATGCAGTACTATGATGTAGCTTTTTTGAAGATATCAGTACTCAGATATTGAAATAACCTAAATTTCTTAATCTACGAAAAATATTATAATAATATGAATAATGATAGGTCTTTCATTTAATATATTGATAAAGTAGAGTGAAATATAGTGGTTATACTAGTTTTATATGAATAAAAATAAATAGATAAATTTTATTTTATTTTTATTTTATAATGTATAAGTTAACTAGAGCTTTCGACATGTCAAATGTCATCATCAGTAAAGAAAAGAAAAGAAAAACAAAGATAAATTCATCTTAACCCTTTGGGAACGAACGTGGTATATATACCGCTGGAAAAAATAAGTGGCACACCTAGTTTTTTAGCGATTATATATCTAATATAGAGGATCTATGTCTCATATTTATACCATAAATACTACATCGAAGTGCTTAACTATACATCATATTATGGATCTTAAACTACAGTAATATATTAAAAAACAAGCCAATAACTTTTATTTGATTTCGTACCTTTGTAAAGACACCATGTTCCATCTTCATCTTTTTGGTTTTTGTCTCTGCTAGTTAGTATTATTATTGTTTCAGTTATCGCATGACAGGAGCGACATCTCTAAAGGATTCTTTATTCGACTCTTCTCTAAGTGAGAGCTACCACGAAGTGAAGCATTCAAGAATGCGATAAAAAGACTATCATAAAAGAACAGAACAAACAGAATAGAAAAGAATGTGTAAGACGAACAGAGAGAGAGAGACCAAAGCATATAAAGAGAAATGATATGAAGGCATGGAAACAACGTGCCTGTAACAACGAGATTTTATTTTTATTGTATAATAATGTATTCAATAAAATACATGTAACCATTTTCTTTAATAAATATTACTAACTAGCAGAGAGAAAAATCAAAATGATAAAGATGGAACATGGCGTCTTTACAAAGGCAGAAAATCAGATAAAAGTTATTGCCTTGTTTCTTAACATATTACTGTAGTTTAAGATCCATGATACGATGTATAGTTAAGGATTTCGATGTAGTATTTATGGCATAAATATGAGGCATACATCCTCTATATTAGATATATAATTGCTAAAAACTGGATGTACCACTTATTTTTTCCAGAGGAATATTTCACTTGGAGTATTTTTCATAATTCGAAGACGGTATGTATAGCAAAATCAACCAAAAATGAGTGGAAATAGCCCTGTAGAGCAATTTTCTTGTGTCGATAAAGTAAATTAGCAATATTTCGAAAGTGTCGAAAATATCCACACATAGTGTATTTACTAATTGCTAACGTAAGATAATGAATTTTTTCCTTGCTTTATCATGCATTCTTTTGTTGGGATTTTTCCTAACTATCTTGAAGCGTTGATATGGCTTCAATGTGTGGTCCCGCGTCGGGATTTTTTCGAGATTTAGTATTTTTAAAATAAAAACTTGTGCTTAGTTGTTGGGTTCTTTTAAAGATGTGCAATGAATAGAGAATAGAATTCTCTATCAGTCCGTTGTATTTTAGGGTCTGACTCAAGTTGGTTCTCCGAAAAAATACCAACGAGATTAGAAAAATCTGTTGAAAGTTGAAAAAATCGGGATTTTTCTAACCCCGTTGGCATTTTTCCTGCAATACGGCCTGAGTGAGATCCGATAATACAATGTTTCGATAGAGAATTTTATTCTTTATTCATCGTACATCTTCAAAAGAATCTAAGAACTAAGTTTAAGTTTCTATTTTGAAAATACTTGATCTCGAAAAATCTCGATACAGTACTCTACTTCAATGAACGCTTTTTATTTTATTTAAATGAAACTATGCTAACCAAAAACGAATTTCTATTGAAAAACCATCAACTAATTCACCACTACGTTTATCTGCTAGACATTCTTCATCACTTGTACCTCCAACTATCTCAAAAACAACTTCTCAAAGGAGATGTTATATGTGCTCTCATGCAATACAAGATGAAAAGTCAATACAATATACAAGATATGTGATGTTGGATTATGCGTAATTGATTATATTCAAGTTTATCATACCCTAATAGATTTTTGATAATGATTTCTGATTGAATAAACATCTGCCGAAAGGGTTAAATCAATCAAGAGTATTCATGTTATATATTAAAACTTTTCTTACATACAAATTTTATATTCGTCTGTTTCTTTTCTCATAGATATCAACGGTCCGAAACACATATAAATGATATAAATAAGTCAATAGAACAACAAAAAAACCGAGTTGAAGGATAAAATAAAATTTAAATATTATCTTTTCGTATGTGAAGGACAGACAAAAATGTTTTTCATATTATCAAACATTATTTTATTTAAATCACTCTCTATTTAAGAAAAAAATAAAGAGAGATAATAATCGATTAATTTTCAATGTATCTCGGTTTGATTGATTATGGAGTTTTAATTCTCCTTTTAAGTAATAATAATTCTCTTTGAACAAAAACAATTTCTTAATATTTATTAGTTTTTTCTACTGCGATTGGAATTTATCAAGGTTATGGTAAATCCAAACAAACATCACCAAAAGAATTTCTAATTGGTGATGGTCAAATGAAAGTTATATTAAATATTCATTATTACATTAACATTAACATTTTATTATAAATAGATTTTCCCAACAGCAATGAGTTTCTTAGCAAGTTTAACTTCTGCAGCAGGATTACTTGGAATGCCTGTTGAAACATATTATTATGGAACAATGATTGTTTATTGTAGTATGTTACAAAATATTTATTCTATAAAATTTATCTGATTAATTTTATTTTAAAAAAGTATTTTCATGGTTTATTGCAACATATTTAACAATGAAATTTTTTATACCGAAGTTTCATTATATTGGAAGTGCAAGTATTTATGCTGTATGTATTTAAATATAATATATATAGAAAAATAGAATCATTATTTATGATAAATATAGTATCTTGAACAACGTTTTTCATTAACAATTCGTATATTAATAACATGTAGTTATTTATTAGTTACTGTAAGTTAAAACTCTAAGTATTATTGTTTTTTTTTTCTCTTTTGAAAATGATTAATCATATATTAAGATTTTTATGATGTCAATAGTTCTTTATGCGCCAAGTTTAGCTTTCGGTCAACTTACAGGTTTAAATATGTGGATTGCAATTGGATTATGTGGAGTAATTTGTACTATTTATACGAGTATTGTAAATATTAATTGATTTTTTTATTAAAGATATTTTTGAAAAAAGAATATAGGGAGGAATGAAAGCAGTCATTTGGACTGATGTTGTACAAGCATCTGTTATGTTTATTGGTCTCATACTATCGATTGTTTTTGGTAGTCATTTTTAAAATAAAATTCTTTTATATTTAAAATAAAAATTTAGGTTTGATTGATCTTGGTGGAATATCAAAAGTATTTGAAAGAGTAAAAAATGGAAATCGACTCCAATTATCTATGTATATCTTTACAAATAAATACGTATATACACACAGATTATTTTCAATATTTGTTTAGTGTAACATTTGATCCAACTGTTCGTTATACAATTTGGAGTATATTAATTGGTAGTGTATTTTCTAGTACAGCACAATATGCATGTATACAAACACAAGCTCAACGATTTATGTGTGTTAAAGATACAAAATCAGCACAAAAGTATTTTCTCTAATAATGATTAATTTTCGTATAGAAATACTTCTTAAATAGAGTTGCATGGATTCATTATGTAATGCATGTAATAATGCAAATGCTTTGTCTATGTCTTGGATGTATTTTATATGCTAAATATAGTCAATGTGATCCTCTTAAAGCTAAAATTATTTCACGATCAGATCAAGTAGAAATAAAATAATTAAATATTAAATTATAAATATTGAATAATTAAAATATATAGTTGTATCCATTATTTGCAATTGAAACATTTCAACGATTTCCTGGTTTAACAGGTCTTTTTATATCTTGTATGTTAAGTGCAACATTAAGTACATTTTCAAGTGGAGTAAATAGTATGGCAACTGTTATTCTTGAAGATATTTATAAACGTTTATCAAATAAACAATTAATGTCTAATCAGCGTCAACTTATTATTTCAAAAATCTTATGTAAATATTCATTTATTATTGAAAAGATTTTCATTTTGAGAAATTTTTTAGCTGTAATACTTGGTATTTTTACCGTAATTTTTGCATTTTTGGTATCTTATATGAAAAGCAATATAGCAACAGTATGTA